>LPNX010936013.1:232284-334142 GCA_001517045.1 Pseudotsuga menziesii | reverse complement strand
GGATTAAGTTCCTTCCATGGCAGATGTGAGTGCTGGCCATTCTGTCGAGTAGGACAGATGTAAGGGAAACTGCCACTCTCAGGGAGAGTGGAGGCGCCTGGTCCATTACCAGGTAGATCAATCAGGGACTGCGGGCCATTCTGACGAGGGTGTAGGATTCAGTTCCTACCAGGTCATATGTGAGTGCACAAATCTTTCATCACTGTGGTAGGAAGGGTTCTGGCCTTGGTGAGAGTCATTCATCATTGTGGTAGGATGTGTTCCGGCCTGGGTGAATGTGTAGAAATCTTTCATCACTGTGGTAGGAAGGGTTCCGACCTGGGTGAGAGTCATTCATCACTGTGGTAGGATGTGTTCCCGCCTGGATGAATATGCCATTCTGACGAGTAGGTCAGATATAAGTGCAGAGCCATTTCACAGATGTTAGTGATGTGATGTCTTATCATGCTGGTGAATGTGAGTGATGGGCCTTTATGATGTGATTGTAGTTTACTACATGATCAGATGTGAGTGCTGGGCGTGCCTTTCTGACGAGCAGGTCAGATGTAAGTGCTGGGAGAATACCTACTTGGTGGCTAGGCCTACAACAAGCATGAAAAAGGGCTGGCTCTGTAGAACTTCCTATGACGAGATAGTACACACATGATAATGACCAGAGGAGATCCAAATCGAGCTATGATCCAGATCCAGTTATGATGACTCCGAGAGATCTAGATCGAGTGATGATCCAGATCCAACAGTGATGATCCAGATCGAGAGATGATCCAGATCCAGATCCAGATCGAGTGACGATCCAGATCCAGTCCAGTGATGATGATCCAGATCGAGTGATGACGTTCTATTTATGATCCAGATCGAGAGATGATCCAGATCCGATGATGAAGATGACTTGAAGATGAAGATGATCCAGTTGATACAGAGAAGAAGACCAGCGCTGAAAATTGTGTCGAAAGAATACCTTCCTAGTTAAGAGGGAGTGTTGATGTATTTGTAACTTCAGAATGTATTCTTCTATGTATCTTGTATATTGTAACCCGATGTTTATTCCGGGATGTTTCTATTATGTATTTGAGTCATGTTTTCATGCCCTGATGTTCCGATCGGGAGGATAAATAATGTAAACAAGTCTTGTCAAGTCATTGTGTAAGTCCCCACAGTTTCGGGGCACTTGAGTTATTATACACTAATTAAGGTGTAGGCTCGAGCAAGTAATTGTTGGTTGGGCCGACATGATTAAGTGCACTTCAAGTGAATGGAAGAATATAAATAGAGAGTGAGAGTCTCTCTATTGATCACTTGTACAACACATCACTTACCCTCTCAAGTGTGGCACACTAGTGAAGAAGGAAATATACTGGGACTAGAAGACTACTGCTGTCGGGAGTGCATCTTACTGTTTTGGGGTCTTACATCTTATGGTGATTCTATCTTTGAGGAAGTTGCAGGGTTTTCTCCATTTATGGTTTCCCCGATCAAAAACTCTTTGTGTCTCTTGTCTCTTGTGATGTGCTTATGTTTTATTGCCGTGCTTGTTATTCTCTCAGTGAAAAGATCCTAAGATCATAATGCTTGCTTATATGATGAAAAAATAACAGTGAATGATGAAATTCCATTCACCTGGGATTTGTTACCAAGGGTGTGATCCACTTGATCCACTCCATTTCGTAGGGTTGTATTAAGAGACAAAGTTGGTGACACAGTGGAGTTGGCCAAGAAAATTTCTAAAGGATGCATGTAGAGGCAATTTTGGATAAGGAGATATCAACTTGGGCTTGACTAAGAATTCTCAAGAGAGTTGGAGTAGTAGACCTCAGAAATGGGTACAATGCAAAGGTGACCCAAAGCATCAAGGAATTTGCAAGGATGCTAATAATTAGTGGGAATGGTAAAGGTTCCATGTGGACAACAAGGAATACATACAATGAGGGAGATTTCTTGACCTTAGACCTCTATTTTGTTTCTAGAATATAGTTGTATATACTTTTCAAGAAACACACATAAATTTTATGTGAATCAAGTGTTGCTACTTGGGAGAGAATATTGCAGCTAGCGATCTGTTATGAAATTGGAAAAAAAACCATGGGGGAGAATAATTTAGATGTGAAATATCATGTTATGAGGTGGAATGGAGAGGAATAAATTCCTATGGAAGTTTCTCTATGATAAGAAAGTAGCTATGTGTAGATAAGATTTGTGACATCAGAATGTTAAGAATGAAAGAGTGCAACATAGTTGGAATGCATATGCACTTGAAAACATATTGAGAAATAATATGTGATAGAGTGCATGGGAATCTGCTTGAATGCATGCATGTGATGTTGTATAACCAAGAATAGTTAAAAACATGGTTGAATATGTCTATGATATAATTACTTGTAGATATCGATATCATACTAAAAGAGGACAAAGCAAGCGCTTGTCAAGAGGTTGATGGACGGAATCATGCAAGTTCCCATGAAACACCAACTGATCAGGTAAGATCCGAGTTGTGGATGGCAACCATACATGTATGGAATTGATCATGTTTATGTTGCATGAAAATGGTATGGAATGAGTAAGAATTCCTTTAGTAATGATTGATACTTTCATTGACATGTTTACAAAGACATTTGAATGCATATATATGATTGATATCATTTCCATTGTCATATATATAAAATACATAAAGCCTTAGGTATGAGAAGATTTTAGAATCTTTGGATGCATTCATGAGTAAGAGTATTAGGATTGAAATGGTTAAGAGTAATAGCAACGAGTATCATACTCATGTTTAGGGATTAGATGCCACAAGAAATAATTATGTGTGAGTCCTTCAACTTACTAGGGAAGGTTGCATGAGTAGACATTATGGCATTCTTGAATCAATGTAAGGTTGCATTGAGTGAATATGCATAAGTAGATTATGTGAATGTGCATGTTGGCGCATATGTTGATTGTATTGTGAGAATGCTTAATGTGATGGTATTGCATGTATGGTGAATGATATTTCATTGCATTTAAATATGTTGATAAATAAAAATGACTTAATTGGTGTTTTAATTATGTTACCATTTCATAGGTTGTCATGAATGTTACAAAGAGATGAGTATATAAATAAATACTCACTATTGCTTGGTTGATTTGAAAATTCTATAAAGAGAACATATTGCAAATAGAGTTGTCTTGGACAAGGAAGTGAGTGTAATACCATAATGAATATTGAATGCTACCATATTAAAAGGGCCAAACATTATGAGGAGGATCTCATAGTTGTGAATCTGGTTCCTCTATGAAACAAAGTTGAAATTAATTATTGAAATTTTATGATGACATCTCATGGTAACTGTATGTGTATGATATAGGCGAGATGATGGATCTATAAAGATGGGGAAGAATGCTACCCTAATGACATTGGAACTTTGCTTAAAACAAAGAGAACACCGAGGATGATGTTATCCCAATGGGGAGGGGATTATAATACCCCCAGTTTGACACTTGGAGTAGATATTGAATCCAAGTATGCACTTGATTAAGTATTTCTTATATGTACCATGTGATTGGCTTATTGAGTTAATTTGACTGTTATGTAAGTATTATGCCAATTAATAATATGATTGGTACAAGATGGTTGTGTGAGATGCACCAAAGGGGATATGATTCCACTATAGGGAAAGAGGAAATGGGGCCTATGGGGGACTAAATCCGTACTTTCCAAGTGTCATCCATAGAACCAATATTATTGATGCATGAGCCTTGAATGAGCCAATTAACTCCCCTTGAATATCAACTCAATCATTTAATACATGAGAGAGGTTGGTGGGGAAATCCCTCTATCGCAATCATCCTTACAATGATACTTACACATACCACAGGGAATTAACTTCACAAATGTTTAGAGATAGACCCTCACCCATAAATTTTTTAGAGAATGGACATCCTCAGTTTTTCTTGCACTAAACTCCTGCACACTGTGGAAGCACTTGGCAAGGCGGATTGGCTGAGACATATAAATTGGTGAAGGGGATGCCTGAGCCAAGATGGGTGTTGGGTGGGACATAGTATTTACCCTTGATTTCAAACTCATTCACCCTTGTTTCCATATCTCCATCATAGACACCATCACCTTTGTTTTAGACTTGTGTGAACCCAGACTATGCAGGTACTCACCTTCATGGACATAGAGACTTAACTTCAGAGACATACCCTTGTGTTTAGACCCTACCCTATGCATCGACCTTCCTAATTCGATCCATTACCTATATTGGTCACCAAACATTGCATTTTACCCTAAAATCAAACCTAAAACTTAAAGTATAGATTTAGAAGAGAAAATAGATGGTTGTAGATAAGCCCTAAGGTTTGAGACCTTTCCCATTGAATTTGCTACTTACATGCCCGTGAAGCCATGAATGAAGGATACATGTATATCTATGGAAGTATTTACGTGGTGGGACTCTTTTTATGTACACACTATAAGCACTTGGAAACATGGATTCCTAAGGGACCCAGGTTGGTGAAGGGATGCCTAAGCCTGGAACATATTGTGTGGGGTAGGTATTGTGGAGTCAAGGGTATGATAGCTAAGCGAGACAATAGGATGCAAGTATATCTTTGGAATTATGCACCTGGTGGTGACTCTTTCTATGCACACACTAGAAGCACTTAGAAGGATGGATCACCTAAGGGACCCATATTGGTTTAGGGGATGCTTGATATTGGAAGGTGTTGTGTGAGCTAGGTATTGTGAATTTAAGGGTATTCTAGCTAAGTGAGATTTCTCTATAGCTCTGCATGAGCGTTTGGTTGATCATAGAGAGAAAAATGGGTTATGGGTTGAGAGACGAAGGCTTGTAATTGTTTCCTTTTCCTTGGTGGACTCATATCCCAGCTTGGGGGTGGACTCTCAACAAAAATAATATATATTGGATGCAATACCTATGGTTGGATGGAAAGAGGAACTTACACAACCAGTTTCTTAGATCTGCACTCCATATAAGTATTTCTTTTCCTTTGATCTATATTTCATTTTATATTGTTATTTGTTGTGCAATGAACCATGATTATTCTTGTGATGGTTTACGATGTAATATGTGTGTGGATTAAGTTTAATTATGTTGTGTTTATAGTATGCATATGCATATGTTTTATTTCCTATTATGGGTCATATGTGGCCTTTGGGATTAGTTTAGAACCCATAATCATTCATATCCCCCTATATGTTGCTTGGTCTATATATGGGGATGTTATAGGAAACAACAAGAAGATGAATTGGAGGAATTTGAGGAACATAAACTACCTATTAAAAAGTTGAGAAGAAAATCAAGCAAATAGAAAAGAGAGAGTTGGAATCTAAGGACACGGTTCTAGTTTAGTTAAAAACATAAGAAGGAACCTTCAAGAAAGTTTCATCCAATAATCCAAGAAAAAGGAAATAAAAAAATGAGGAAGAAGCAATATCCGTCCCATCTAGTGGATAATGAATTTGGTCTCCTAGAACTATAAAGGAATGACAAGTAGAAATAAAGTGGAAGTAGTTAAGGTTTAGTAAAAGGTGAAAGAACTTCACTTCTTCTCATCTAGGAACCCAAAATGTAGGCAAAGATATGGAATCATAGTGAAGGCACAAAGTTAGTGCATAAAGAGCCGCAAGAGGAATAACGACCTTATGAGATGCCATAATATATAAGAAACTTGAACAAGTATAAATATAGCATTGGATAATGGTAGGATTGGAAAAATCAGAATATGTAATGTCTATGCCCTAGTTAGATGCAAGGAAAAAGTTGTGTTTTTGGAGGTCGCTATCCATTCTTCAAGAGAGAGAATTAGTACAAAAGATTGTTGTGGGCCAAGGATTTTAATACCACAATATCTCAAAAGTTCAAAATATGAGGTAGTATCATTAGGGATCCATTTGGAGAATATTTGGAGGATTTAATGGCTAACTAGGACTTAATATATATTCCTCGTAGAAAGGGCCATTCAAATGGTCTAATATTAGGTTCATACCTAAGCATATCTCGACAAGGATGCACATATTTTTAGTTCATATATATTTTCTCTTGGATCACCTCTCCCTCGTGATTAAGATACTTACTCAATCATTCTCTAATCATAAGCTTGTTCACCTCTCAATCTAGGAGGGAGTGGATCTAGTGTCAGTTCCATTTTTATTTAATACCCTTTGGTTGTAAGAACAAGAGGCCATTGATATCATTCAAATAGGGCTCACTGGTCTTTGTGTGAGAATCTAAATTGTGTATAGTAAAAACAGGGTTGAAGAGATAGGCCAAATCTCAATATAAATTATCATCGAGTAGGAGGAAATAAACAATCCAACTAATGACAGAGGAGTTTCTAAGGAAGGAATAAGAGTCAAGTCACAAAATGAACCAACTGTTCAGGTAGAAGGAAGAACTATAGCACCTAAAATCTAGACTTTTAAGGCTCTCAACGGGGGATAAAAATACAATATATTTTCTTAAGAAGGAAAGAGGGAGAATACAAAGAAACATAATCATGGATACAATATTTAGAGGGAATGAAAATAATTGACTTTGGTGCTATTACAGAGGAATGTTATAAGCATTTTATAGGTATACATACATAAATGGGAAGCTCAAGTTATGTAGCAAAAGTGGCAATGTTATGCAATATTCCAAAATTGATTAACAACAAAGATAATATTTATCTAGAAAAAGGAATTTTAGAAAGAGAAATAGTGGGTGCCATATGGAGTTCAATTCCTAACAAGGTATCTAGACTAGATGGGTTTAATATACACTTCTTCATGGCCTACTGGTATATTATTAAAATAGATCTACATAAAATGCTTAATTGGACCGGAGGGAAAGATAAAATAGGGGGTGCAATGAACTCATTATTTATCAACATCTCTTTGCAAGGATATAATGTGACAAGGGAATACACCTGCATATGGATACAATGTTCTTCATCTCCAACAAGGCCATTATTCCCACAAAAAACCACATACTAAGAACATCTCCTTTTGTTGGCTATGATGTTGCCATAATTTCATCTTCCCACAAATGAGAACAATAATTAATAAGAAACACAATTTGTCTTAAATTCTCATAAGAGTTCATAGCCAACCCTTCCTTTCTAATTCTTTCCAAAAATCTAAGTTTTACCTGCAAAGGTTACATGACAGTCCTTCATAGGGATTATATCCAGGAAAGTAGAATTCATTGACGCTAGAATAAACCCAGAAAGGAGAACTTATTCTATCACTTTAAGAACATCATCTCCTACCAGATCAATGGAGTCCAAGAAGTACCTCGGTGACCAATCACCTGGCCCCAAAGTTTTATCCCTCTGAAAATACTTCAATGCACATAAGAATTCCTTTGAATTCACCTCATAAAATAAAAGAGAATTGTCCTATGGAGTCAACATACTGGGATTGCAGTCACCCAAAGCATTCTTAACATATCCTAATGAGTCGTTTTCAAATGAAGGGATTGGAAACGTGTTATTGCTAGATTTGATAAATTCTTAAACCCCCTTACAGGAAGGCCTTCCAGATCCTAAAGTTCCTGAATGGAATTATAGTTCCAGTGATGAGGCCCCGCTTTCTGAAGGAATTTTGTATTTTGATCTCCAACTTCCAACCATAAAGCCCAAATTTTCAACCTCCACTCCACTTTGAAATCCTCCAAAATTTTTATGTTTTCCCTTTTCTAAACAACCCACCTCCAATCAGTAAATTTATGAAGAAAATGAATCGAGAATCACAATACAAGAATTCCAACCTTTTCTCTACTTCAACCAGTCTAGCTTTTGTTTCCATCTGTGTCCCAAAATTCCATTTCACCACTCTCTCTTTTAAAAGTCTCAGATGATCTTCCATCTGAACATAAGCACTACTGCCATCTCTCTAAATAACGTGTCTCCAATACTCCTCTATCAAAGCTTTAAATTGTTGATTCTTAGCCCAAACAAAAGCTTATTTAAAGGGAGATCCCGAATTCTACTCTGGCTTCCCTATATCTACATAAATAGGAAAATGGTTGGAAAATAGGCATGGATCAATACATGATATATAAACATCCAATCTACCAGCTAGATTAAAATGCATAAAGAAACAAATTAAGTCTCTCTGAAAAACGTTGGTCTCCTATGCGTTTATTTTTCTAGGTTGGTTTGATGATCAATGGCTTGATCTCCATCCAACCATATTGCTTAAATAAACCACTAAGAACTCGTGCTAATGGGACATCATAAGCTGAATTCCCCCAAATCTCTTCCATTGCAAGTGTCACATTCAAATATCCTCCAACAATAAGGTTATCAACCTTGAAGCGTCCCAGAGAGAAAAGGGATGTCTAGAATTCCATCCTATCATCATACGACCCATAAATGTTAAGAATAAAAAAACTCTTATCCAATTCAACACTGTCGACTTCCATCCCCAAAATAGAACTACCAACAAAAGAGTTTTTGATCCATAGGTTCCTTGAGAAAACAAAAAATAACCCTTTAACCTTCCATTGGCATCCAAATCCAAAAAAGTCATCTAAGGAAAAAAGCTTCTCTAACTGTGCTCCAATTGACTCTTAGTCATCTCAATTCCTTATAATATATCAAGAAGCTTAGGGTCTTTTTCCTCAAGGGATAATTTCATCGTGAATTACTTTTTCCCGAACCAACTTTTCTGCTACCTTTCCTTGATTTCCATGTAGGACTCATGAGGAACTCAAATAATGGGAAATACTTTCGTCACCCACCAACGCTTATTTTCTTTTCCATACCTTCTTCCACACCTCTATTAGAATTTTCCAATCACGTACCCTATGGCCTTGAATCCATCTCATGACCAAAACTCTAATGGAAAACATGAAAGTCTTAACTAGATCAGGAAGGATTCCAAAGAGTCTTTCATGGGGTCGAAGAGGGGGGCACCATTGTTTCAGAGCGTGGATATTTTTCATTCATCCGTACTTAATGCAAGATACTCTATGGTGCTTCCTGACTTCCCAACCAACCCCTAGCCAGTTCTAGAATTTCTGACATTTTTCCAACCACTAGGATCCGAGATTCTTGCACCCACAATCTCATTGCCTCTTTGGAGAACCTCCGACCACAAAATCAAAATTTTCCTATACGCATTCCACTAGTGAAATACAGAATATCCATGATGGATATATCTCTTCCCACCACCAGCTTAGGTTCAGTTCCTTTAGACAATAGAACCTTCTTCTTTTTACGAGTTTCTGCTCCTCAAGATGGTCTTTCAACAAAACCTTCCATTTCCTCTAGAACCAGGCCATTGTCAATAAATATGCCACCTTTAGGAATAGAATTGGAGTGAGAGATGCTATTGAAAACAGAAAGCAATATTTAGCATGATGCAGAGCATTTAATGCAGCTGCAACATGTTTGATGACCGTTGGATTTCTAACAACTCAAGATCCAACAATCATCAAGCCTGCTGCAGCTGCATTAAATGCTCTGCAACATGCTATGAATTGAGATTCTTACCTACTTCAAGAAAGAGTCGAAACATGCAAATAGGTTGTCCTCTAAAAAATTCACTTGCCTCATGTCTTGGTCTTCAAAGACCCAACTACCTTCATATATGCACTCTTTTGAATGACTAATAGATCCAACAAACCCAAATGACTGCACCAAATGAGACTTGACCTCATCGTTAGTACAATGAATACCTTCAACTTGCCATGAATTGTCCAAATAGTCCACCAAGTGACCTCATATGTCCATGATATATTTTTAGTGCCTTGATCGAAGGATAACACAAACCCTAACCAAGTTTTTGTGAAACCCTAGCTATCATTGCCATGACTCCCTCCAAGCCGACCAAACTATCGACTTCTTCAATTCTTCTTACGACATAATTTTGATGATCACACGTATAACTAAAAGACATCACCATTAAGTATCACGATAATGTTACCTGAAAATAAGCAACCTCAACAAATAAAGGATCAAACCAATAAATGTTAAAAAGGTGAAAATCGGGTGCTACTATCTTGACACAATTTGACTAGGAGCCTAGTGAGAAGCTACAATGTACTTAACCAACATAAACATATGTTATTGAACAATTATTCAAAAATTTAAATTGCAAAAAATAAGAGAAATAATAAGAAAACAAAATGGGGAATATACTTCTCATGCATAAGACAAAGTTTTTTGACTTTACATTAATTCATTTTCATGTTATAAATTTTTTGAATATTTTCTTTTTTTTTTTAATTATTAAATTAAGTTTTTTAAAATTTTAAAACAAATTTCAAAAAGGTTAACTTTCACTCATTCCATTTTATGATTGAGACATAAATCCATAAGAGCGTGACTTTGTTTTTTAAAAACCAGCTTAGATCCAAATCCTAGGCTCTATCAAGCGCCGAGATGGATCAAATCTCTCGAGGTGCAAACCTCTTCTTAGGTATCCATTGATTTGATTCAACCCAAAAGACAACTTTTTATTTAAGGTCCACATATAATATTTTTATTATTAATATTTAATATTATTTATGGCCGACATATAATATTTTTTATTATTTTTTATTTTGTTAGGAACGAACATTGCATCATTTCCCCACACATGGTTTTAAAACCATATGCAAGGCCCTCCTACAACCATGGGTTGTTTAGGAGGCCTTGCACATGGTCTTAAAACCATTTGCAAGGCCCTCCTAAACCATGTACAATAAAACCATGGGTTGTTTAGGAGGCCTTGCACATGGTTTAAAAACCTTCAAATAAAAACCATGTGCAAAGCCTCAATCCATGTACAATAAAACCATGGGTTGTTTAGAATGCCTTGCACATGGTTTTAAAACCATGTGCAAGGTCAACATATTTTTGGGGATAATTCAATTTTGTGTTTTTTTCTTGACCCACATATTTTTTTAGGGATAATTAAATTTTTACTTTTTATTGCTTTGTTAGGTAGGAAGATTACAACATCTCCCCCATATTAGATTGTTTTTGTGGCCGACATTTATTTTGGCCTATTAGATTTTTTTTTTAATTAATAAAAATAACCTTACGAAAATGATATTATTTTTTATTGTGTGTTACAAAATCTCTCCCATAATATTCACTATCACTATTATTTTTTTCTGACATGTTACAAACGTTACATCACGTTACAAGATCTCTCCCATAATATTCATTATCACTATTATTTTTTTCCGACATGTTACAAACGTTACTAACGTTACATCACGTTACAAGATCTCTCCCATAATATTCACTATCACTATTATTTTTTGCCGACATGTTATAGACGTTACTAACGTTACATCACGTTACAAGATCTCCCCCATATTGGGCTGTAGAGCGCCTCTCGACGCAATAAAAAACAAATAAAAAAACATTTAATATTGATTTTTCTAAAAATGATATGTGGCAATCTTCACATAACATTGTTAACTTTTGTTTACAAAAGAAATGTTGTTTTCACTTTTATTAAAATGTTTTGATTTTGATGTAATCAATTCTATATATTTTTATCATTTTAATGTTGTTATGAGGACAATTATTTATTGAAGAGAAAAATTCTATAAAATATTATTTTTATGATTTTATAATTTATCATTTACTTCCTCAATTTTTGTATTCAAGTTATAGCTTAATTGCTTTCCCACAACTAGCAACTTTGTGGCATTTTCTTTTGTTTATATGTATTTTTGAAAAGCATCACGATCCTCATGGACTTTACTATACTCATTATGATATTTGATGTCGATCAACAAATTTATTTTGATTATAAAAATTTCAAATTATAAAATTTATAATTTTAGAATTTTAAATTGAGTTATAAATGTAACATTGGAGTTTCTTTTTGTTTTATTATACATAACATTTTGGTTATGTTTATATAAATAAGTCCATCTATTGGAGATGGACTTATGTATGTTTCACTTCGGTAATTCGTTGAATCTCTTCCTAGGTTACAAGCTGAATTTGTTGCAAGGTAAAATAAGTGAAGGTCGCAGGAGAGAAGACACTACCGCCAAGTGTTATCCAGTATCATGATCGACTTGCATGTGAATAGATGGTGAATACTGGCATGATGGAATATTAACGCATGCCCAAAATTGGTTGAATGGATTAGGTTCGATTACATTGTGAAAAAAGATAAAAATTTGATGGCTTTAGGCACTACATGCGTCATGCATATTATGTAATATTGTTTGACAGCTAAAAGTTGTATCATTCTTCTCTCCACATTGATCCATGGGAATCGATTAAATAACATATTAGTATTATTAATTTTTTTATTTGTCAGTTCACATGACCCATAATTACCAACAACAACAATGACTAGCATTAATTCCAATGTGGATGTCTGCCAAAGGTTTTTAAACTTGAGAAAAGAGTTCTATGGAGGTATAACAACATGCTAGATGTAATATTGAGTATGTGTGTTTGCAGATACATCCATGATGGTTCTTGCATAGTTGTATGAGGCTGCAAGTGAAGAGAAATGAAATATAAAAGAGTTTTCCCGCAAAAAGGTAAAAGGACTAGTCCAAGGTGGGTTGAATATTTGGCAGTAAGATGGTACTATTGATATAAAAGGATACTCATTGATAGAGGTAGGACATCAGTGACTAGTAACCATGAGGATTTCAGAGAGGTTTCTAATTCCTTAGCTTAAGTGCATGCCATGCATTTATCATAATATGTGAAGAAGGAAGTGCAAGAAGAGACATAAGAGCTCTTGGTATTTGAAGCTTGAGTAAGATGAATCACAACATTGTAGTGTGCTAAAAAGGCTACAAAAGAGGCATTAATAAAACTGAAAAGGATCCTATACCTAGTGTAAAGGTTGGAACATACATGAAGAATGATGGCTTATTTGAATCAACACGCAAATTATCATCAATAAAAGGGTGTCCTATGAAGTGATTAAGGATTCTAATGCATTGTCAAATAATGCATACAATACATTGATCAAATCTACCTTATGCATCTAAATTGAATGGAACGAATTGAAGAGGAGATATGCAGATCTCTCAGTTTTTGTAATTATTATTTAGTACATTAATAGAAGGGATAGCATACATATGAGAGATGTTGTAACACCCCGGTTTTGACCCCATTTTCATTTAAATATTATGATGTAAACAATCATGGTGTGGAGCTAGGAAAACGCCCCACCATTGGTTTAGTGTTTATGTTTCGGGAATTAAGGTTGAGCCGATGGTATTTTATGCTAGCTAAACATTAAAAAGCTGGACATCATGTTAAATTTACAATTTCAATTAAAAACCCACAGCCGGCTATGTCAACGCAACTAAATGAGATGGGGGCATGATTTTTCCAAAGGATGAGGGAGTGGGGGATTGGAAGAGTGGGAAGAAATTCAACTTGGGAAAAGCACCAATTCTGGAAAAATGTTTTTAAATTTTCTTGGGCAAGAAAACACCAAAAACAACCACTTCCCTCATGCAGCAGCGTTTCGCCTTCCCTCACGATTTAGATTGAACAAAACGTTTTTGGAAACCCAATTGGGCATTCACGTAGCAACAAGCAAGCAAAAAAAAACCATTATGAGTCTGAACCTTTAAGGAATTTCTCTTGTCCAGCGATCTGAATCCTTCACGTTTTTTGGTTTTCCTATGTGGATTGTTTCTCTTCATGTTTTCTCCAGTTTGCTAGTCGTTTCCTTGAACTCGATTGCCCAACAACTGATTTGGGTGTTTTGATTGAATTGACCAGCGAACGTTTTCATTTTAGTATTTTGCAGCAGTCGGTCTGGTATCGGAAATGTTTAGAAATTCATAAATTTCTGTGTGTGTATGTAATCCCTGGTGTCTGCTATGTTTTGATAAATCCCAGGACTGAGATCACTGTGTGTGCTTCCACGTTTGGCATTTGAATTGATTGAAGAAATGGAAATAGAGTATAGACTTGCTTGATAAACCTAGTGTGTGAAAGAACCTCATAGACCAATCTAGAAGGCTAGTTTTCTTCTTTGCATGCCATGAATAGCACTGGAAAGGAAGGCATGGCCTGAGGGATTGTGTAGTAAAGAAGGGAATGCTTCCTTGTGTTGGGTGTGTAATTGTTTAGAAATTAGGCTAGATCCAATGTGGGTGTTCATAGCTCTGGGGTTGAGCTCACTAGGTTAGTAGTCAGTCTTTCCACCTCATTGGAAGCCTGATAAACCCAACTGGAAGGATGGCTTGGCTGGTAGCCTGGTAAACCCATATGTTGGCTTGGCTGGTAGCCTGATAAACCCATATGTTGGCTTGGTGGTGTCTCGTGAATTTGGATAAGTGTAAACCATTGCCTGTGTAAGTCTGATAAACCCAACTGTGTTGGCTTGACTGAGTTTTATTGTACCCTTGGCTATGGAAAAAGTCTGCTAGTGTTCCTTATTCCTTGGGGAAAATTATGCCCAGCTCGGGGGTGGTAGTGTTGCTGAGAGATTAAAGAGCACACGGGCTTATGGTTGGGTGGAACGTTGCAGTGACATAGCTAGTTGCAGGACAAGCTTCTCCAAAGATAAGTATTCTTGTTTATTTAAGTTCTGCAACTGTATTTGCTTATGAATTATTATGAAATTATCATGAACATGTTGAATGCATGAATGCGTTGAATGGATGATTTTCTTCCGCTGTATATATCATGTAGATTTCATTATGCATCTGTGTATTTATATGTTTTTATAAAATGCATCATTATATTATGTTCACGGGGCTTAGTTTTCCTGGGTTGATAGATGTTATCGCGTCCTCTCCGCCGAGTAAGGGTTGGGGACGTGACAGATGCTAGTTTGCAGAAAACATGTCGATGCATAAGGAAAGGTTTAAAATGAAAACCATTGGGATAGATAAAGATATCCCTATAATAAAGGTTGTAGAGCTTGGGAGACAAAATGTCTTCACAAAAAATGGGTTATTAAAAAGGCTTGGGTGGTTGAGGGACTTTGCTAGGATGAAAAGTGCATGTACTGTTCGGGTACACAGGGTACTCCCAAAGGACCGAAGAAAACATAACCTGCAGTAGAATTTTGATCATCAGGATTGCTAGCCCAATCTGAATCAGTGAAACCAACCAACAAAGGTTTCCCCCCTGTACTGTAATGAATCCCAAACTGAATTGTACCTCGAATATATCGAAGTATTCTTTTTGCTGCTTTCCAGTGACTTTCATGAGGTGTTTGCATATAACGGGCAGCACGACCAACGGCAAAGGAAAGGTCAGGACGGGAATGAGTCAAGTATAAGAGATTACTAACAAGCTGACGATACAAGGTGGCATCTACTTCATGCGAAGTACAAGTGGTAGAAAGTTTGACTCCAGATTAGAAGGGAGAAGGGTCTGGTTTACAATCTTCCATGTGGAAGTGACGAAGAAGGTCACAAGCATACTTAGACTAGGAAAGAAAGATTCCTTCTTTGATTTGTAAGACTTGGAGACCAAGAAAATAATGCAAATGTCTTAAGTCTGACATTTCAAAATTTTGCTTAAGAATGGATTTCACATGGGTTATAAGTTTAGGGTCACTACCAGTAAGGATAAGATCATCAACATAAAGAACAAGTATGAGGAGATGGTTTCCTACTTTCTTGGTATAGACATTGGGGTCAGAATGGCATCTAGAGAAACTGGTGTCAAAGAGAAAGCTATCCATTTTGGCATACCAAGCTCTAGGAGCTTGCTTAAGGCCATATAAGGATTTTTTAAGGAGACAGACAAGGCTGGAGTTATCCTGAACATATCCAGGAGGTTGTCCCATGTAAATTTCCTCCTGTAAATCACCATGTAAAAAGACAGACTTGACATCCATTTGATGGAATTTCCAGTTATGTAAGGCGACAAGGGAAAGAACAAGGCGGATGGAATTCATTTTGGCGACAAGAGCAAAGGTTTCATTGTAGTCAATCCCTTCAACTTGGGAAAAACCTTTGGCAACTAACCTTGCCTTAAGTATTTCAACACTTCCATTTGATGCATACTTAGTTCTATAGACCCATTTACATATGACAAGTTTTCCTTCTTTTTGGAAGAGGAACAAGATCCCAAGTATTGTTCGCCATTAAGGAACGATATTCTTCATCCATAGCTGCATCCCAATCTGGATTTCCTGAAGCTTCTGCAAAAGTTTCTGGATTATGATTCTCAGAAAATTGAGCCAAAAGAGAAGAGGCTCATTGAAACTGAGAACGTGTTCAACGTTGATCTCTAGGATCATCGGCAAGATCGCCAGCTGCTTCACATGTTGAATGGACCCATCGAGGAAGCATTGGTGCTGGTGCAATTGGAGGAACATGAGCAGGCGGAGGTGGATTTTCATCCTCCCTGTCATCATCAGAAACTAGAGTTGGAAACTTGTCAAGGAAGTTGGAAGAAGAAGAAGAAGAAGGCATAATCGCCGAATCAGGCTCGCAGGCCAAAGATGGCACACCCGCCAAGTTAGGTTCGCAGGCCAAGAGATTTTCATCAAATTTAACATCTTTTCTAATGATTATAACATGAGAATATGGCTGAAGAAGTCTATAACCTTTTACATCTTCTAGATATCCAACAAATATGCACTTTTCACTTTTAGGCTGCAATGCTTTCTGTTTTTCATCCGGAATGTGAGCCCATGCTTCACAACCAAACACACGAAAGTGACTTACATCTGGTTTAATTTTACTCCATGCTTCTTCTGGTGTTATACCTTGTAAAACTTTAGTGGGTGTGCGATTAACTATGTAATTTGCACAATTTATGGCCTCAACCCAATATTGAAGAGTTAGTCCCTTATATTGGATCATACAGTTAGCCATTTCTTTTAAAGTGCGGTTCTTCCGTTCAGCTACACCATTTTGTTGTGGTGTATATGGAATGGTGTGCTGTTGTTGGATTCCTTGTTCAGTGCAAAAAGTAGTGAACTTGTTGTTAACATATTCTCCTCCATGGTCATATCTTAACTTAATAATTTAATGACTAGATTGTTTTTTAACAAGGGCCTTATAGGCCAATAACATGTTAAATACTTCGCTCTTAAGTTTTAGGAAGTAAACCCAAGAACGTTTGGAGTAGTCATTAATGAAAGTAAACAAATATTTGAAACTAGAGAAGGAAGCAGATGGAAGAGGGCCACACAAGTCACTATGCACAAGCTCCAAGGAAACCGAGGCGTGCCAAGAGGCACATTTGTCAAAACTGTCCCGATGATGTTTTTCGAGTACACAACCGGAACAAACACCATCATTGCAAGATACCATTGGAAGACTGGTCACGATATTGTCTTTACATAGTTGTTGCAATGAACGATAATTTAAGTGACCAAATTGCTCATGCCAAAGTTTGCTCAAGTTATCACTATGAGCAACAAAAACTGAAGGAAAAGGTGATGACCCATAGTTGTTAAATTTGTACAACCTGTTAATATCATCAACAGTTCCAGTAGCAAGGACATTTTGAGGATTTTTAAAATCCTTGATTACAACTTGGTGAGGTGTAAAGGTCATAGTTTTACCTTCACCTGAATGAGTAATTTGATAGACTGATAACAAATTGCAGGAAATTTTTGGAACACATAGTACATCACTGAAATGACCATTTTCTACTGGAACTGTTCCATATCCTACAACACTTAGAGATCTATCATCACCAACAAATATTTGCTTGGTGTTACATTCATGCATAGGAGAAAAGATGGCTTGATCCTTAGCCATATGATAAGATGCTCTAGAATCAATGAGCCATTCATTTGAAGTAGAAGAAGAAGATGCAGTATAAGAGTATCTAGAAGCACAAAGTGCATGTCCATGAGAGGTAGATTCTGAAGACGAATCTAGGGTGATGTGGTGCTTCTTCATTGCTGCTTCCAAGACTGCTATCTTCTTGAAACACTTAGATTCATCATGTTTATGTTTTCCACAAAAAATTCAATGACGCTCAGTCTTCTTTCCTTTTGGATTGGATCCTTTGTCATTTTTTAAAGAAGGAGCTGACTGAGAGGGTTTGGGACCCTTGTTGTTTGGCTTATTATTGCGAAAATTCTGTTTCTTGGGAGGCTTGAACTTTTCTTTCTGTCGGGACTATAAGGATTTCCCAGATGTATATGCATTGTTAATTATTCCAAGATGAATGAGCTTATCTTGCTCTCTGATTAAGGAATCACAAAAGGATTCAAGACTAAGCTCTTGATAGCTAGCCGCAGTCAAGGATTCTTTCATGGAGTAGAATGTAGATACAAAAACAGAATATGCAGGTCCAAGTTTGGAAAGAATATGATAAATACATTGTTTGTCTTCTTTCTTAATCTTGCATTCTACACATAAGAGTCTAAGAGTTTTATACTTAGATAAATAGTCTTGAATGCATGAAAAATCATTTGGATTTAAGGAAATCAACTCATTCTCAAGTTGATGACCCCAAATTTCATTGTGTTTACCAAACAATGATTCCAACTTGTTCCAAGCTTGATCAGGTTCATCAATTCCAAATATGTGGAATCGCAAATCAGTAGAGATTGACATCCCAATCAATCCACGAGCTTCATCACATCTATTTTCTCATTTAATTTTCTTATCATCGTCAGTGGGTTCTGTTTCTTTCCCTGATGTTATCCTGAAAATTCCCCTACTTCGTAGAACATCCTCCATACGAGATTTCCATGAGAAATAGTTAGAACTTGTAAGTATAATATCACAAGGGGCAGCCATACTGTAAAATAATGACTAAAAGAATAGAAAATAACTGTCTGGATGCAAAGAGCTCAAAAAAATGCGGTTTTAAAAAAACGGCTCTGAAACTGATTCTGGATGATGAAGTTATGCTTAATCAAATAAAATGTTGAAGATGTACCCAATAGTGACGTGGTAGATATTAATTTAACCAACTAAAAAAAGAACACCCCTCTTCCCAAGATCAACCTTTGACAATCACTTTGCAATAACGTTGCTTTTAAGTGAACCACTTTTGTAGAATAAGTGATGTTCACTTTTACAATAATGTTAATTTAAATAGTGCAGCAATAAATTAAAAGACTTAAGTGACTCATTTTTTATTTTTATTTTAATTAAGTAAGATGCACTTTTACAATAAAATAACTTGAAAATAGAAATTGCATGCACTAAAAAGTAGCTTAATAAGACTTGAATTCAAGACCTAGTAAGCTAGTAAGGAATAAAGCAACTTTGGACCAAGTGAGCTAAGTTTAAAAAGTACGTAAAAGAATGGAAATATGAACGGTTTTTTTTCCACTCTTCTCTCTCGTTCTCTGTGTTTGCCTTTTTTTTCTTCTTCTGCAAATCACCAAAAAAAACACGAAAAACAAGAACAGAAAAAACTTTTTCCACACAATAGGGTTAGCTTTTAGTTAACTTACCAGGAAAGTCTACGTTTTCAAATTTTCTCTCTGTTTCTGATTTGCCGTGATCGCACAAAGTGCACGGCAAAGAGCATACGTAGCCGAGAAGACAAGAAAAAAACCTTTCCTTTACTGTTTCTGATTCGCCGCGATCGCATAAGGTGCACGACAAAGAGCATACACAGCCAGGGAAGGCAACAGTCTGAGACTAAAACAATAAAGATCTAATAATAAAACTGAAAAAATATGAGAGATTTAAAAAAAAACAAATCCGTCACTGCAATATTATACCTTCAGATTTGCCGAAATGGGTGTTTTTGGAACAAACGGAAACAATTTTCGATGAAATGAAAACTATTTCCCAATGGAAACGACGCTCCGGACATAATGGAATAGATCCCATAGGCCACAAATGCACAAAAAATTCAGAACCAGAAACCCTTTCAAAGTTTTGGCAACACCGGTTCCAGATCTTGATCAAAACCGAAAGCGGCTCTTCATAAACGCTCTGATACCATTTTCAGGTACACAGGGTAGTCCCAAAAGACCGAACACCTAGAGCAATCACTTCACACAAATGAATCACAGATCAATACAGCGACATTTGTCACATGGTTAAAACCCTCGAGAGGGAAATAGTCCATGGCCCCAGCCAAATAGCTACTTGGAGCAATTTATTATGTAAAAGAAAGAAAGTTACATGAGCTTCTCATAATCGATCAACTAGCCAAGGACCCTTCATGCTCTTTAAATAGATATCATGGACCAATCGGGTGTTAAGCCACGAATTAATGGTAGGTATGATCTAAGAGAAGTTGAACCGTCGGATCACTCTATATCTAGAACATATCGTGACTGTCGAATTAGAATATTTACAAATGCATACTAATGCATACTAAAGAAACACACTTTTATCTAACAGATATATTACATAAGTTGATCTTAACTAACTCCTAAGTGTCTAAATATCCTAACATGTACCACATGGATGAGATGGGTAAACCACATCAATAGATAAGCCTTGTATGTGTTTAGTAGAGTTGCAGGATATGAACCAACAACTTATGTGTAAAGAATGTGAAGTGAATGATGAAATTCCATTCACCTGGGATTTGTTACCAAGGGTGTGATCCACTTGATCCACTCCATTCTGTAGGGTTGTATTAAGAGACAAAGTTGGTGACACAGTGGAGTTGGCCAAGAAAATTTCTAAAGGATGCATGTAGAGGCAATTTTGGATAAGGAGATATCAATTTGGGCTTGACTAAGACTTCTCAAGAGAGTTGGAGTAGTAGACCTCAGAAATGGGTACAATGCAAAGGTGACCCAAAGCATTAAGGAATTTGCAAGGATGCTAATAATTAGTGGGAATGGTAAAGGTTCCATGTGGACAACAAGGAATACATACAATGAGGGAGATTTCTTGACCTTAGACCTCTATTTTGTTTCTAGAATATAGTTGTATATACTTTTCAAGCAACACGCATAAATTTTATGTGAATCAAGTGTTGCTACTTGGGAGAGAATATTGCAGCTAGCGATCTGTTATGAAATTGGAAAAAAAACCATGGAGGAGAATAATTAAGATGTGAAATATCATGTTATGAGGTGGAATGGAGAGGAATAAATTCCTATGGAAGTTTCTCTATGATAAGAAAGTAGCTATGTGTAGATAAGATTTGTGACATGAGAATGTTAAGAATGAAAGAGTGCAACATAGTTGGAATGCATATGCACTTGAAAACATATTGAGAAATAATATGTGATAGAGTGCATGGGAATCTGCTTGAATGCATGCATGTGATGTTGTATAACCAAGAATAGTTAAAAACATGGTTGAATATGTCGATGATATAATTACTTGTAGAGATCGATATCATACTAAAAGAGGACAAAGCAAGCGCTTGTCAAGAGGTTGATGGAGGGAATCATGCAAGTTCCCATGAAACACCAACTGATCAGGTAAGATCCGAGTTGTGGATGGCAACCATACATGTATCGAATTGATCATGTTTATGTTGCATGAAAATGGTATGGAATGAGTAAGAATTCCTTTAGTAATGATTGATACTTTCATTGACATTTTTACAAAGACATTTGAATGCATATATATGATTGATATCATTTCCATTGTCATATATATAAAATACATAAAGCCTTAGGTATGAGAAGATTTTAGAATCTTTGGATGCATTCATGAGTAAGAGTATTAGGATTGAAATGGTTAAGAGTAATAGCAACGAGTATCATACTCATGTTTAGGGATTAGATGCCACAAGAAATAATTATGTGTGAGTCCTTCAACTTACTAGGGAAGGTTGCATGAGTAGACATTATGGCATTCTTGAATCAATGTAAGGTTGCATTGAGTGAATATGCATAAGTAGATTATGTGAATGTGCATGTTGGCGCATATGTTGATTGTATTGTGAGAATGCTTAATGTGTTGGTATTGCATGTATGGTGAATGGTATTTCATTGCATTTAAATATGTTGATAAATAAAAATGACTTAATTGGTGTTTTAATTCTGTTACCATTTCATAGGTTGTCATGAATGTTACAAAGAGATGAGTATATAAATAAATACTCACCATTGCTTGGTTGATTTGAAAATTCTATCAAGAGAACATATTGCAAATAGAGTTGTCTTGGACAAGGAAGTGAGTGTAATACCATAATGAAGATTGAATGCTACCATATTAAAAGGGCCAAACATTATGATGAGGATCTCATAGTTGTGAATCTGGTTCCTCTATGAAACAAAGTTGAAATTAATTATTGAAATTTTATGATGAAATCTCATGGTAACTGTATGTGTATGATATAGGCGAGATGGGATCTGTAAAGCTGGGGAAGAATGCTACCCTAATGACATTGGAACTTTGCTTAAAACAAAGAGAACACCGAGGATGATGTTATCCCAACAGGGAGGGGATTATAATACCCCCAGTTTGACACTTGGAGTAGATATTGAATCCAAGTATGCACTTGATTAAGTATTTCTTATATGGACCATGTGATTGGCTTATTGAGTTAATTTGACTGTTATGTAAGTATTATGCCAATTAATAATATGATTGGTACAAGATGGTTGTGTGAGATGCACCAAAGGGGATATGATTCCACTACAGGGAAAGAGGAAATGGGGCCTATGGGGGACTGAATCCTTACTTTCCAAGTTTCATCCATAGAACCAATATTATTGATGCATGAGCCTTGAATGACCCAATTAAATCCCCTTGAATATCAACTCAATCATTTAATACATGAGAGAGGTTGGTGGGGAAATCCCTCTATCGCAATCATCCGTACAATGATACTTACACATACCACAGGGAATTAAATTCACAAATGTTTACAGATAGACCCTCACCCATAAATGTTTTAGAGAATGGTCATCCTCAGTTTTTCCTGCACTAAACTCGTGCACACCGTGGAAGCACTTGGCAAGGCGAATTGGCTGAGACATCTGAATTGGTGAAGGGGATGCCTGAGCCAAGATGGGTGTGTTGGGTGGGACATTGTATTTACCCTTGATTTCAAACTCATTCACCCTTGTTTCCATATCTCCATCATAGACACCATCACCTTTGTTTTAGACTTGTGTGAACCTAGACTATGCAGGCACTCACCTTCATGGACATAGAGACTTAACTTCAGAGACATACCCTCATGTTCAGACCCTACCCTATGCAACGACCTTCCTAATTCGATCCATTACCTATATTGGTCACCAAACATTGCATTTTACCCTAAAATCAAACCTAAAACTTGAACTATAGATTCAGAAGAGAAAATAGATGGTTGTAGATGAGCCCTAAGGTTTGAGACCTTTCCCATTGAATTTGCTACTTACATGCCCATGAAGCCATGAATGAAGGATACATGTATATCTATGGAAGTACTTACGTGGTGGGACTCTTTTTATGTACACACTATAAGCACTTGGAAACATGGATTCCTAAGGGACGCAGGTTGGTGAAGGGACGCCTAAGCCTGGAACATATTGTGTGGGGTAGGTATTGTGGAGTCAAGGGTATGATAGCTAAGCAAGACAATAGGATGCAAGTATATCTCTGGAATTATGCACCTGGTGTGACTCTTTCTATGCACACACTAGAAGCACTTAGAAGGATGGATCACCTAAGGGACCCATATCGGTTTAGGGGATGCTTGATACTGGAAGGTGTTGTGTGAGCTAGGTATTGTGAATTTAAGGGTATTCTAGCTAAGTGAGATTGCTCTATAGCTCTGCATGAGCGTTTGGTTGATCATAGAGAGAAAAATGGGTTATGGGTTGAGAGACGAAGACTTGTAAATGTTTCCTTTTCCTTGGTGGATTCATATCCCAGCTTGGGGGTGGACTCTCAACAAAAATAGTAAATATTGGACACAATACCTATGGTTGGATGGAAAATGGAACTTACACAACCGGTTTCTTAGATCTGCACTCCATATAAGTATTTCTTTTCCTTTGATCTATATTTCATTTTATATTGTTATTTGCTGTGCAATGAACCATGATTATTCTTGTGATGGTTTACGATGTAATATGTGTGTGGATTAAGTTTAATTATGTTGTGTTTATAGTATGCATATGCATATGTTTTATTTCCTATTATGGGTCATATGTGGCCTTTGGGATTAGTTTAGAACCCATAATCATTCATATCCCCCTCTATGTTGCTTGGTCTATATATGGGGATGTTATAGGAAACAACAAGAAGATGAATTGGAGGAATTTGAGGAACATAAACTACCTATTAAAAAGTTGAGAAGGAAATCAAGCAAATAGAAAAGAGAGAGTTGGAATCTAAGGACAAGGTTCTAGTTTAGTTAAAAACACGAGAAGGAACCTTCAAGAAAGCTTCATCCAATAATCCAAGAAAAAGGAAATAAAAAAATGAGGAAGGAGCAATATCCGTCCCATCTAGTGGATAATGAATTTGGTCTCCTAGAACTATAAAGGAATGACAAGTAGAAATAAAGTGGAAGTAGTTAAGGTTTAGTAAAAGGTGAAAGAACTTCACTTCTTCTCATCTAGGAACCCAAAATGTAGGCAAAGATATGGAATCATAGTGAAGGCACAAAGTTAGTGCATAAAGAGCCGCAAGAGGAATAACGACCTTATGAGATGCCATAATATATAAGAAACTTGAACAAGTATAAATATAGCATTGGATAATGGTAGGATTGGAAAAATCAAAATATGTAATGTCTATGCCCTAGTTAGATACAAGGAAAAAGTTGTGTTTTTGGAGGTCGCTATCCATTCTTCAAGAGAGAGAATTAGTACAAAGGATTGTTGTGGGCCAGGGATTTTAATACCACAATATCTCAAAAGTTCAAAATATGAGGTAGTATCATTAGGGATCCAGTTGGAGAATATTTGGAGGATTTAATGGCTAACTAGGACTTAATATATATTCCTCCTAGAAAGGGCCATTCAAATGGTATAATATTAGGTTCATACCTAAGAATATCTCGACAAGGATGCACATATTTTTAGTTCATATATATTTTCTCTTGGATCACCTCTCCCTCGTGACTAAGATACTTACTCAATCATTCTCTAATCATAAGCTTGTTCACCTCTGAATCTAGGAGGGAGTGGATCTAGGGTCAGTTCCATTTTTATTTAATACCCTTTGGTTGTAAGAACAAGAGGCCATTGATATCATTTAAATAGGGCTCATTGGTCTTTGTGTGAGAATCTAAATTGTGTATAGTAAAAAGCAGGGTTGAAGAGATAGGCCAAATCTCAATATAAATTATCATCGAGTAGGAGGAAATAAACAATCCAACTAATGACAAAGGAGTTTCTAAGGAAGGAATAAGAGTCAAGTCACAAAATGAACCAACTGTTTAAGTAGAAGGAAGAGCTATAACACCTAAAATCTAGACTTTTAAGGCTCTCAACGGGGGATAAAAATACAATATATTTTCTTAAGCAGGAAAGAGGGAGAATACAAAGAAACATAATAATGGATACAATATTTAGAGGGAATGAAAATAATTGACTTTGGTGCTATTACAGAGGAATGTTATAAGCATTTTATAGGTATACATACAGAAATGGGAAGCTCAAGTTATGTAGCAAAAGTGGCAATGTTATGCAATATTCCAAAATTGATTAACAACAAAGATAATATTTATCTAGAAAAAGGAATTTTAGAAAGAGAAATAGTGGGTGCCATATGGAGTTCAAATCCTAACAAGGTATCTAGACTAGATGGGTTTAATATACACTTCTTCATGGCCTACTGGTATATTATTAAAATATATCTACATAAAATGCTTAATTGGACCAGAGGGAAAGATAAAATAGGGGGTGCAATGAACTCATTATTTATCAACATCTCCTTGCAAGGATACAATGTGACAAGGGACTACACCTGCATATGGCTACAATGTTCTTCATCTCCAACAAGGCCATTATTCCCACAAAAAACCACATACTAAGAACATCTCCTTTTGTTGGATATGATGTTGCCATAATTTCATCTTCCCACAAATGAGAACAATAATTAATAAGAAACACAATTTGTCTTAAATTCTCATAAGAGTTCATAGCCAACCCTTCCTTTCTAATTCTTTCCAAAAAGCTAAGTTTTACCTGTAAATGTTACAGGACAGTCCTTCATAGGGATTATATCTAGGAAAGTAGAATTCATTGACACTGGAATAAACCCAGAAAGGAGAACTTCTTCTATCACTTTAAGAACATCATCTCCTACCAGATCAATGAAGTCCAAGAAGTACCTCAGTGACCAATCACCTGGCCCCAAAGTTTTATCCCTCTGAAAATACTTCAATGCACATAAGAATTCCTTTGAAGTCACCTCATAAAATAAAAGAGAATTTTCCTATGGAGTCATCATACTGTGATTGCAGTCACCTAGAGCATTCTTAACTTATCCTAATGAGTCGTTTTCGAATGAAGGGATTGGAAATGTGTTATTGCTAGATCTGATAAATTCTTAAACCCCCTTACAGGAAGGCCTTCCAGATCCTAAAGTTCCTAAATGGAATTATAGTTCCAGTGATGAGGCGCCGCTTTCTGAAGGAATTTTGTATTTTGATCTCCAACTTCCAACCATAAAGCCCAACTTTTCAACCTCCACTCCACTTTGAAATCCTCCAAAATTTTATGTTTTCCCTTTTCTAAACAACCCACCTCCAATCGGTAAATTTATGAAGAAAATGAATCGAGAATCACAATCCAATAATTCCAACCTTTTCTCTACTTCAATCAGTCTAGCTTTTGTTTCCCTCCGTGTCCCGAAATTCCATTTCACCACTCTCTCTTTTAAAAGTCTCAGATGATCTTCCATCTGAACATAAGCATTACTGCCATCTCTCTAAATAGTGTGTCTCCAATACTCCTCTATTAAAGCTTTAAATTGTTGATTCTTAGCCCAAACAAAAGCTTATTTAAAGGGAGATCCCGAATTCTACTCTGGCTTCCCTATATCTACATAAATAGGAAAATGGTTGGAAAATAGGCATGGATAAATACATGATATATAAACATCCAATCTATCAGCTAGATTAAAATGCATAAAGAAACAAATTGAGTCTCTCTGAAAAACGTTGGTCTCCTATGCGTTTATTTTTCTAGGTTGGTTTGATGATCGATGGCTTGATATCCATCCAACCATATTGCTTAAATAAACCCCTAAGAACTAGTGCTAATGGGACATCATAAGCTGAATTCCCCCAAATATCTTCCATTGCAAGTGTCACATTCAAATATCCTCCAACAATAAGGTTATCAACCTTGAAGCGTCCCTGAGAGAGAAGGGATGTCCAAAATTCCATCCTATCATCATAAGACCCATAAATGTTAAGAATAAGAAAACTCTTATCCAATTCAACACTGTCAACTTCCATCCCCAAAATAGAACTACCAACAAAAGAGTTTTTGATCCATAGGTTCCTTGAGAAAAAAAAAAAACCCTTTTAACCTTCCATTGGCATCCAAATCCAAAAAATTCATCTAAGGAAAAAAGCTTCTCTAACTGTGCTCCAATTGACTCTTAGTCATCTCAATTCCTTATAATATATCAAGTAGCTTAGGGGCTTTTTCCTCAAGGGATAATTTCATCGTGAACTACTTCTTCTCGAACCATCTTTTCTGCTACCTTTCCTTGATTTCCATGTAGGACTCCCGAGGAACTCAAATAATGGGAAATACTTTCGTCACCCACCAACGCTTATTTTCTTTTCCATAGGCTTTTTCCAAACCTCTATCAGTATTTTCCAATCACGTACCCTATGGCCTTGAATCCATCTCACGACCAAAACTCTAATGGAAAACATGAAAGACTTACCTCAATCAGGAAGGATTCCAAAGAGTCTTTCATGGGGTCGAAGAGGGGGTGCCATTGTTTCAGAGCGTAGATATTTTTCATTCATCCATACTTCATGCAAAATACTCTATGTTGCTTCCTGACTTCCCAACCAACCCCTAGCCAATCCTAGAATTTCTGACATTTTTCCAACCACTGGGATCCGAGATTCTTGCACCCACAATCTCATTGCCTCTTTGGAGAACCTCCGACCACAAAATCAAAATTTTCCTATACGCATTCTACCATTGAAATACAGAATATCCATGGTGGATATATCTCTTCCCACCACTAGCTTAGGTTCAGTGCCTTTAGACAATAGAACCTTCTTATTTTTACGAGTTTCTGCTCCTCAAGATGGTCTTTCAACAAAACCTTCCATTTCCTCTAGAACCAGGCCATTGTCAATAAATATGCCACCTTTAGGAATAGAATTGGAGTGAGAGATGCTATTGAAAACAGAAAGCAATATTTAGCATGCTGCAGAGCATTTAATGCGGCTACAACATGTTTCATGACCGTTGGATTTCTAACAACTCAAGATCCAACGATCATCAAGCTTGCTGCAGCTGCATTAAATGCTCTGCAACATGCTATGAGTTGAGAATCTTACCTACTTCAAGAAAGAGTCGAAACATGCAAATAGGTTGTCCTCTAAAAGATTCACTTGCCTCATGTCTTGGTCTTCAAAGACCCAACTACCTTCATATATGCGCTCTTTTGAATGACTAATAGATCCAACAAACCCAAATGACTGCACCAAATGAGACTTGACCTCATCGTCAGTACAATGAATACCTTCAACTTGCCACGAATCGTCCAAATAGTCCACCAAGTGACCTCATATGTCCATGATATATTTTTAGTACCTTGATCGAAGGATAACACAAACCCTAACCAAGTTTTTGTGAAACCCTAGCTATCATTGCCATGACTCCCTCCAATCCGACCAAACTATCGACTTCTTCAATTCTTCTTACGACATAATTTTGATGATCACACGAATAACTAAAATACATCACCATTAAGCATCACAATAATGCTACCTGAAAATAAGCAACCTTAACAAATAAAGGATCAAACCAATAAATGTTAAAAACGCGAAAATCGGGTGCTACTATCTTGACACAATTTGACTAGGAGCTTAGTGAGAAGCTACAATGTACTTAACCAACATAAACATATGTTATTGAACAAGTATTCAAAAATTTAAATTGCAAAAAATAAGAGAAATAATAAGAAAACAAAATGGGGAATATACTTCTCATGCATAAGACAAAGTTTTTTGACTTTACATTAATTCATTTTCATGTTATAAATTTTTTCAATATTTTCATTTCTTTTAATTATTAAATTAAGTTTTTTAAAATTTTAAAACAAATTTCAAAATTGTTAACTTTCACTCATTCCATTTTATGATTGAGACATAAATCCATAAGAGTGTGACTTTGTTTTTTAAAAACCAGCTTAGATCCAAATCCTAGGCTCTATCAAGCGTCGAGATGGCTCAAATCTCTCGAGGTGCAAACCTCTTCTTAGGTATCCATTGATTTGATTCAAACCAAAAGACACAACTTTTTATTTAAGGTCCACATATAATATTTTTATTATTAATATTTAATATTATTTATGGCCGACATATAATATTTTTTATTTTGTTAGGAACGAACATTGCATCATTTTCCCACACATGGTTTTAAAACCATATGCAAGGCCCTCCTACAACCATGGGTTGTCTAGGAGGCCTTGCACATGGTCTTAAAACCATTTGCAAGGCCCTCCTAAACCATGTACAATAAAACCATGGGTTGTTTAGGAGGCCTTGCACATGGTCTTAAAACCATTTGCAAGGCCCTCCTAAACCATGTACAATAAAACCATGGGTTGTTTAGGAGGCCTTGCACATGGTTTAAAAACCTTCAAATAAAAACCATGTGCAAAGCCTCAAACCATGTACAATAAAACCATGGGTTGTTTAGAATGCCTTGCACATGGTTTTAAAACCATGTGCAAGGTCAACATATTTTTGGGGATAATTCAATTTTGTGTTTTTTCCTTGACCCACATATTTTTTTAGGGATAATTAAATTTTTACTTTTTATTGCTTTGTTAGGTAGGAAGATTACAACATCTCCCCCATATTAGATTGTTTTTGTGGCCGACATTTATTTTGGCCTATTAGATTTTTTTTTAATTAATAAAAATAACCTTACGAAAATGATATTATTTTTTATTGTGTGTTACAAAATCTCTCCCATAATATTCACTATCACTATTATTTTTTTCTGACATGTTACAAACGTTACATCACGTTACAAGATCTCTCCCATAATATTCATTATCACTATTATTTTTTGCCGACATGTTACAAACGTTACTAACGTTACATCACGTTACAAGATCTCTCCCATAATATTCACTATCACTATTATTTTTTGCCGACATGTTACAGACGTTACTAGCGTTACATCACGTTACAAGATCTCCCCCATATTGGGCTGTAGAGCGCCTCTCGACGCAATAAAAAAAAAATAAAAAAACATTTAATATTGATTTTTCTAAAAATGATATGTGGCAATCTTCACATAACATTGTTAACTTTTGTTTACAAAAGAAATGTTGTTTTCACTTCTGTTAAAATGTTTTGATTTTGATGTAATCAATTCTATATATTTTTATCATTTTAATGTTGTTATAAGGACAATTATTTATTGAAGAAACAAATTCTATAAAATATTATTTTTATGTTTTTATAATTTATCATTTACTTCCTCAACTTTTGTATTCAAGTTATAGCTTAATTGCTTTCCCACAACTAGCAACTTTGTGGCATTTTCTTTTGTTTATATGTATTTTTGAAAAGCATCACGATCCTCATGGACTTGACTATACTCATTATGATATTTGATGTCGATCAACAAATTTATTTTGATTATAAAAAATTTCAAATTATAAAATTTATAATTTTATAATTTTATAATTTTAAATTGGGTTATAAATGTAACATTGGAGTCTCTTTTTGTTTTATTATACATAACATTTTGGTTATGTTTATATAAGTAAGTCCATCCATTGGAGATGTCTAAAAATTTGACAATTTGGATACAATCATTTTTTTTCCAAGATTTATTATTATTTTTTTGCAAAATCTGAATGTAATTATGTTTTAATCCCAATTTTAATGATAAAAATGGATTTATTACCTAAAAAACCCTTAAAACATTAAAAAAATCCAAAACTTAACCATTATAACCTAGATTTTTAAAAATTCTATTCAAATTTTATTAAAATCAAACCAAAAAAACACCCAAATCTTATAATTTTTAGATTATGCGGCAACCCATGATATGTATGTTGACCAACAAAGTGGTGTTAAGAAAATGAGACTTTATATCTTTATAAATGAAATATGATTTTCAATTTTTCACTATGTATGTCAAAGAAAATATTGCAATGTATAGCTTCTTAGTTATATTTATTTTTCATTTTGTTTTATAATAGATTTAGTATGGTCCATGAACACATATTATATATTTTTTTAAGAACAAATATATTTAAAAAGAAGATATTACATACTTTAAATGTTATAATATATTCTTGGTTACAAAATTTGTGGTCTTTTTCCCAATAAATATATATAAATAGATTTATACTTCTCTTTATAGATTTCTAACAACATTCTATCCTTCTCTTATGATCAACATATAAAAGCGTTCTATCCTTCTCATATGGTCAACATATAAAAGCTTCAAAATTTTTAAGCATAATTCAAAATTGTTCGAGGAAAGACTTCATTTTGTAGGCCATTTGCCTTTGTATTATGTTCTCTATAGATTTGTTTGAAATTTATCTCTTTAAGGTGTTTCCAATTCTATTATTTTCTTTACTGAAGTAAGTAGAAGCATATTATGACATGTGTTTATTTTATTTATCTAATTAACAAAAACTTGTGAATCTCTATACACTTTCAAATTAGTTAAACCTTTGCTTTTTGTTAACTTAAGTAACAACCATAAAGTTGATAACTTTGCGTAGTTGTTCGTAACACCAGTATAGACCCAAATCCTAGGCTCTATCAAGCGCCGAGAGGGATCAAATCTCTTGAGGTGCAAACCTCTTCTTAAGTATTGCACTCAAAGAGCTATCAGCTTTGGTGTGTCCTATATATAGCCATTGATTTGATTCAAACCAAAAGACACATCTTTTTATTTAAGGTGGACATATACTTTTATTATTAATAATATTTAATATTATTTATGGCCGACATAAAATATTTTTTATTATTTTTTAATTTGTTAGGAACAAACATTACAACATCTCCCTCATATATGGTTTTAAACCCATGTGCAAGACCCTACTAAAACCATGGGTTTTTTAGGTGGCATTGCACATGGTCTTAAAACCATTTGCAAGGCTCTCCTAAACCGTGCACAATAAAACCATGGGTTGTTTAGGAGGCCTTGCACATGGTTTTAAAACCATTTATAAGGCTCTCCTAAACTATGTACAATAAAACCATGGGTTGTTTAGGAGACCTTGCAAAACCATGTGCAAGGCCAACATTTTTGTTAGGATAATTCAATTTATTATTTTTTATTATTTTGTTAGGTAGGAACATTACAACATTTCCCCCATATTGTTTTGTTTTTCTCACCGACATTTTTTTTTGCGGATAATTAAATTTTTAATTTTTTATTGTTTTGTTAGGTAGGAACATTACAACATCTTCCCCATATTAGGTTGTTTTTGTGGCCGACATTTATTTTGGAGGATAATTAAAATTTTTATTTTTTATTATTTTGTTAATAACAAACATTTCTCATACAGGGAAATATTATTTTTGGCCGACATAATATGGACAAATGTTACAAGAACTCCCTCATGACAAACGTTACAAGATCTCTCTCATATTGGGTTGTAGAGCGCCTCTCGACGCAATTACCCATTCTGGATTTAAAAGCAACTGATTCTATCTTCGAGATGTATATTATACCTCTAGCTCCATAAATCCTTCTTAGACCTTGTCCTGCTCCATAAAAAAGCTTGAGTATATTGTTTTAAAGCCATTGAAATTGCACACCTGGACTTCTTTTTAAGAAAGGCTTGAGTAAAGAAAGAAAGCCATGTTTTTACTTTGAACCACATAGAGGAAAGTCAGAACATATTTATTTTCAAATAGAATTTTGTTCTTTGCCATCTAGACACACCACATCAACATAGCTGGGAGAGATCTATAGTCTTCGATTACCTTATTGTTGCACTAGTTACGAAAGCATTCTTCCACCGAATTTTCAATCTAATAGATTTTATTCGTGTTGGAATCTCCAATTTCTTTCATACTTGTTTAACAAAACTACAATCCTTAGCAATGTGGGAATTATTTTCCTCTGCCTCTTTGCACAAGCAACATCTATTTGGTCTATATTAGGTTCTTCTTTTCATATGGTCCCATGTGAGGGATTTATTTGATAGGACAAACCATATAAATTGTTTTGCCTTTATTTGACAGTTGAACAACCAAATTTGATTCCATAACCATTTCTGTGTTGTACCTTGGAGTTACTTACCCATAATAACTTTATAAACCTCATTTGGCTATAGAATCCATTCTCTACTCCTGGCCATATTAACTTATCCCTGCAATTGGATATTTTAATATGGATAGACCTCAGATTTACAATAAAGGCCACCTAGATACCAGTCTCTTGTCCTCTAAAACCCTACTGACTAGCATCCATCCAGTCTTGGTGCCACTTCTCATTATAGTTGGGAAGACTAATATTTATAAGTGTAACAAACTCCTTTTCATGTAAATACTAAATTATTTTATGTGGAAGAATGAAGCGTACAAGCTTCTTTAACACACGTAAATTCTCTAAAATGCCCACAGGTAATCTGAATCCCACATGTTGGTAAGTAATAATAAATATTGATAATAGATAAGATGATAAGATTTTACAATGACACTCGCCTTTATAGGCTTGAGCATGTGTAGTGAATAGTTACACCCTTTCACTTAGTAATTAATATACTATTTTATATTTGATACATTGCCACTCTCTTAGAAAGGCTTTGTCCTCAAACCCTTATAATATGGTCGCATCGTTCTGTGCAATGTTCTGGCTAACGACACAAGTCGACACGAACTCCTGAATGTAGAGCATAATGTTTGATATGTGTATGGGTCAATCCACCTCAAATTGATTCTTTGTTGAACATCACACTTTATAAGTGAATTGACATCATGAGAATTGAGTGCACGAGTGTCAGCAAAATTTGTATATTGTTTACGATTCTTAAGATACCGATTGCTATGGTTTGGATGTCACTAGGTAATTTTTTCAATGTCATTTTCTCTTATCAAGTTTGTGGTGTCTCTTTGGATTAATCTTTGTGTAGGCTTCTCTTCTACTGGAGCGACATCTAGAGTGATGATCTGAACTGGGTCGGTAAGTGTGTTTTTTTCCATAAATTGTATTTCTAACGAATTTGATGGTTTGTTATGTAGCAAAGGAGCCGATAGCAAAGATTTTTTCAATGCTTCAAATGCAAGTTGTGCGGTTTCATCCCATACAAATGGGGTGTCCTGCTTGAGAAAGCGCATGAAACCTTTAGTGATCTTGGCATAACTTGTTTTCTAATTGCTTATTTTCACTTTGAATCTTCTTAATATTTTCTTCTTGTGTTTTTAATTCATCTTTTTGTTTCTTAAGTTTTTACTTAACATTTCATCTTGCGCTTTCTCATCATGTTTAAGTTTCAGAATGTGATCTATTAGATCTTGTAGGGAGATGGAAGGAGTAAAAAGGGATATATCAGTAGGGTTCGAAACATGATTAAGCAAACTCAACCAGTATTTAGAAGAAACAATTACCACATTAGTTGGCAATTTGTCAAGGGAAGATCAACCGTACTCAAGTTCAAACCATCATAAGGCAATTCCTTCCAAAGGGGAAATCCCACAAGAAGAGATCGGTCATGATCATTCTCCACATCCTGAACAACCGCTTTCTCCTCCAAAACTACCAATAAGTGGATATCAAATGAAACCCAAGTTAGAATTGTCAAAATTCAATGGCGAAACAAAATGGAGCATGGCGTGGATCAACACGCCAGAAGAAATTTTCTCCATACATAATATTACATCCGACGAAGAAATGATAAAATATGCCTCGATACAACTAGAATATCGGGCATACAAGTGGTTTATATAGTGGAAGATTACAAAACAGAAAACTTAGCTCAATTGGAACACATTCAAACATGACTTCTTTAATAGGTTTGAAGATTTAAAAGAAAAAGACTTCTCTGCGAAACTCACTAGACTGCGGTAGAAGGTGATGTTGATGAATACACTTACGAATGGGAATCCCTAGTGACATGTGTGATGGAACTCACAGACAGTCAATTCCTACAAACTTATGTGTATGGACTAAAACCCTATATCAGGGATGAACTAAAGCTACTAAATGTCTCAACCTTAGACAAGGAGAGATGCAAGGAAAAAATCATTGAGGAAAAAAAAAGACGTGGAACAAAAACCATGATAAAGATCAAAGGTTCGTCCAAAATACCAAAACTGACACCAAATACCAGTGACCACATATAATAAGTGACAACAAACCCACTTTAGAAGTCCAACAAATGAAAGAAGGAAAGTGTAAATATTGCGGAGAGAAGTAGGACCCACGACACAGATGTTTGAAAAAAGAGACCACCAAGAACCTATATCAATGTGAAGCAGAAGAGGAGGGAAAGTTAGATAACGAGTAATCCGACATAGAAGAAACATGTGGCATCCAAAATCCTCCGTCAAATTCAGAAGAGGAAGAAACACCCAAGATATTGATCGCATCCATAACAGGAATACACCAATCACAAACATTAAAATTTAAAGGGCATATAAAAAATAACAATGTTGTCATCGTATTTGACACAGGAAGTACCCATAATTTCATCGACGTAAGTGTTGCAAAGAGGCTTAACCTTTTCATATATCCAGTACCTAACATGAAGGTAATGGCTGCAGATGGAAAGAAGATCGAAAAAATGGGAAAATGCCACGAAGTTAAGCTGCAAATACAAAACTATAACCTTGAGTTAGAATTTTATGAAGTACTCTTAGGAGGAGTTGTTGCAGTATTAGAAATTCGATGGCTACAAACACGAGGCACCTACTCAGAAAACCACCAAGAACACTTTATAAAGTTTAAGTGGCAAGGAGAAAAATACAAGTTGTATGGGTTCCAACTCCCTCGCACGCAAATTGTGTCATCCCACAAAATGCATAAGCTAATTCAAAAGGGAGCACCAAGGTATGTCATACAATGCCAAGATATGGAATTATTAACTTCAGAAGGGTTTAAACTAGGTCAACCAAAGATCCAAGGACTAATCCAAAAGTACAAAAAGGTATTTGAAGATCTCCCCATGGAGTTACCACCAGAAAGGAAGATCGAGCATGTCATCAAAATCAAGTATAGATCAAGCCCCGTCAATGTTAAACCCTATAGGTATCCACACCATCATAAGACAAAGATTGAAAGATTAATCCGTGATTTACTGAATTGTGGAGTGATTACAGAGAGTCGGGGTCCTTATGCTGCACTAGTAGTACTGGTATGAAAGAAGGATGGGTCATTTAGGCTATGCATCGATTACATAGGACTAAACAAGATAAATATTAAAGACAAATTCCCCATTGCATTTATTGATGAAATGTTGGAAGAGCTTCATGGCACAAGGTACTTTTAAAAATTAGACTTAAGTTCGGGATATTACGAAATCAAAGTAAGGCTAGAAGATGTTACGATGACAGCTTTCCGGACCCATGAAGGACATTATGAGTTTAAGGTAAAACATTTTGAGCTAACTACTGCTCGAGCGACATTTCATTATAAGACCTTATTCCATTTGCTATTTCATTATAATTTCATTCCTTATGCAAATAAATTATCCATAACATTTTTATAATTTATTTATAATTTTTAAAAAAATAATTATAAATTTGTGCAAAACTATTAATTATAATATATTTTTTTCAAAAGAAAAAAACTCGTAACTTGTTATTTATTTAGAATCAAAGTTACAATGTTTCTTACAACCTTTATATCAACTATTAACTAGGTTCCTGCTCTATCAAGTCAACCTAACAAAACTTAATACCAATCAACAACAACTATCATATCTAGAAAGTATAAGCATTTTACATGTCTAACTACTTCAAAAAAGATGTAACATACAGTCATCCAACCCAAAAGGACAAAAATACAATTAAATAGAGCCCACTTCATAGCTCTTAATATACAAATAAAGGTCCTTTGGAAGTCACTGTGAAATCATAAAGTTCTTCAAAGAAAAGTAATCCTTCGAAAGCTCCAACAACCTTTTTTGAAAGTCCATCTACCACAACATTTAAACTGTCGATATGTATGTTTATAAGATAAAGCATTGAAATAAGCTTGAAGGTCCTTAATCCTTGAACACCAATGTTCCAAAACAACAACCTGTAGAGAATCTATATCGAATTCCCAATCCACAATCACTTTGGACTCTCCCAAAACCCTTAGAGACAAAATACCTCTACTATAGGCAAATTTAACGAGTCCCCATAAAGCCAATAACTCATCTATGGTATTAGTACCTTCTCCACAACCCATCCATAATAGAAATTAGTGACTACAAGATAGCTTAATCATCATACCACCTCCACATTATTAAAACCAACTATGCAACACCATCAAAATAACCAACAACAAGCTCACGTGAAATAAATAGATCCATAAAAAATTTGGTCTTCCTAAGCTTCTTTGATTTAAAAAATTATTTGTAAAATCCCAGAAGTTTAAAACTAACAACTGAAGTCTTTTGGGGTTGATATTCAAATATTGATTTTCCTAGCTCTCCAGATACCCCATTTAACAAACAAACGAAGTTCTTTCGCCGATGGATCAATTTTTATCCATTATTCCATATTCTCATGAAAAGAGGATGAGTTCCATATTACAAAAGTTTAAGATCATAAATAACATCTCTCCAAACTTCATTTGTAAAATCAAAATGTACAAAGAGATGATTAACATAATATTAATCTATTTTACATAAAACACAAATGTTGGACCAGATCTACCTCTTTTGATGAGATTATGCCAAGTCATAATGCGATTTTCTATACACATCCAAGTAAAGCATTTCATTTTCAAAGGGATATTCCACCTCCAGATTCTATTATTCCACCATTTCTTCACATAATCAATAGAAGAAGTAGAAATATCATCATAAGCTAACTTTGAACTGACTTGACCATTTGGTCCATTCGACATGACCATAAAATTTCATGCCAGTAATATGAAAATCTTATACAAATATGATTTAAGCCAGCTACATAATCATTCCAATAAGTAGCAAGTTCACTTACCAGACCAAGATCTTCTGCAAGTATCCAATAGGAAGAAGAGTTCTCCTCATAAGATGTTTTTTCACGTGAGCTAATAGATAGTAACCTTTTTTTGCAAGACAAGAGATGGGGGGATGGGATAGTTTAAAGAAAAGGTACCCCCCAAGAAAGTATCTATACGAAGAAGAACCCATGTTCCATTACCAATTCTCCAAGACAACCATGAGCCTAGCTAAGAGTAAGACCTGACAAATCTCTTCTAGAAATTTGAAGCATTAGAAATTGATTTGTTTGGAATTCTTATCCAATCAATAATAGATTTTTTCTTGAATTCAAGAACTTCACTACACAAACCTAATCTAAAAATACCCATCCATATTGACTTTTAATAGTTAATGCAAGATTGAACCACAAATATTTTTTATACTCCAACCCCCTATTTCTTTTGGCAAGGAAATCTTTTCCCAGTTCACCAGATGAATCATTCCCTTGTTTGCTTTCCCTGACCATAGAAATGGGAATCTTAGCTAAAGAAATCCAGTATACTTGAATGCTTTCCAACACTAACTTAACTAAGTTCAGTCTTCCACCCATATAAGAAAGCCACTTGAACCACTAGCATCCAATCTTTTTCCACTTTCCTCGCAATCCAAAACTGATCTTCTTTCAAATAATTATTTGGTTTAAGGAAATAACCAAGATACTGAACCCAACCTAAATAGACATAGTTTTAAAAGGAAAAAAAAAAAGACTATATGTTCTAACACATCCTCATTAATATAATTATGCAGAAATTTTGATTTAAGAACACTGACCTCCATTCCAAAAGCTTCACAGGACAACTTACTTATTTCATGGAAGGTTTCCCATTCTTCTAATGAACCTTTCCCAAAAGGAAGTACATCATCCACAAACCGAATGTGATTGATGTAGTGAATATATGAAACTGTAACTAAGTTTGAGTCTCCTTTCTATCTTTTTCTTCCCAATGAGCCTACTTAAACCTTCACTCACCAAAAGAAACAAAAGAGGGGATAATGGACAACTATGTATGATCCCTTTGTAGCTTTTAATTTTTTTTGAAGGAGACCCATTTACCAACATTGCAAATATTGTCGAGGTGACACAAGCTTGCATAATCCAGTCTATAACCTCTAAGGGAATCCCTTTTGGAACAACACCAACCTCCAAAATACACAATCCACTATGTCATAAGATTTAATGAGATCCATTTTTAAAATCAAACCTTCTAATTTATTTGTTTGAATAGAATGAAAACATTCCGTGTAATCATAAAAACTCCAAAATTTGTTTATTTGAAAAAAATCCAATTGTTCTTTGAACATAATCTCAACCAACTTTGGCTTAACTCTGTTTGAGATCACTTTAGTGATTATCTTATATGGATCATATCATAGAGATATATAGGTTTATAATCATTAAAGCTTTCAATATTATAAATTTTTGGAATAAGTGCTATAAAGGTCGAATTTAGGGAATAAGAAACAACTTTAATAATGATTCTTCGACTACGTCCAATAGGTCATTCAATAAAAGATTAAAAAAATTCAATAAAGAACTCAACAATCCAACAATCAAGGCCAAGACTTTTTGACCTTGAGAATTTCTTTAAGATAACTTCAATTTCCTCCAAGATAACTTCTCTACCTACTCGGAGACGTTCCTCATGAAAGAAGAAACTAGGATAATTCTGAATCACCTGTAGTTGAGATGAGATGTTATAATGGCCAAGATCTTTAAAGATATATAAAAAATGTACTACTGATGCTTTCTCCAACTCCTTTTGTGAATTAAATCAGAATCCCTTGTTTATCTTTCATATCCCAGACAACATTTGAAATTCTTCTCTGATTTGCATATTTATGGAAGAATCTAGTATTGTTATCACCCTATGATAACCAAATAACTAGATTTTTGAGCCACTGGGTCTCCTCTTCAATCCTAAAAAAATTATATTTCCTAGATTCCATATTAGATAAAATCTCCTTATCCTCTAGCAAGAAAACACTAAAGGAGCTAGTACATAAAAGTTGATCTCTCTCCTCTTCAATAACTAACCATTCTTGTTTTAATTTCATTTTCTTCTCCTTCTCCCACTGAAAAACCACCTTTTTCAATCTTTTTAATTTCTTAAATAATATTTGTATAGTAGACTCCCCGGTGATCTCCAATTTAGATCTCCAATAGTCTTTAACCATAGTAATAAACTCCTCCTCAATCCAAGCATGCTTAAACTTAAAGGGGGATTTCTAAAAAAATTGTTCTATCTCAATTTGCAAACACACCTTTTTAGTAAACCACTGTTCAGTTAAAAAGACATAGAATCTCAGTCCAAGTAAACCACTGTTCAGTTAGAAAGACATAGAATCTCAGTCCAAATAAGCCGCCACCAAAAAAACTATCAAAAAACATACATCATATCTAAATGCCAAAACCATAGCACCAGAATGCACACATGCTAAAAACCCAAAACTATGCCATCAGATGGCACATAATGACCATATACGAATGCAAAAAAGACCAAATATCCACTTTCCAATCTATTTAAAAAGCCAATATTTTTAAATTCTTAATTATCATATTAAGATAATTATTTCATAAGAGACGCTTTTAAAAAAGGTTCACAACTTTACTTTTCCAACCAAAACATTGTCCCACTTTGTTCTTACAAAAAGAACATAAAGCCAAACAACATCATGACCGCCCAGCAAAGCATCATTCAACTTACTGTAAAGTTAGCTAATATTGAATAAAATTTTGAGTTAATTTATAATTTTATTTTTCAAATTTGAACATTATTCAATAAATTTGACATTTACTGTAAAGTTATTTAATATTGAATAAAATTTTGACATTATTCAATAAATTTGACATTTACTGTAAAGTTATTTAATATTGAACAAAATTTTGACATTATTCAATAAATTTGACATTTACTGTAAAGTTATTTAATATTGAATAAAATTTTGAGTTAATTTATAAGTTTGTCTTTCAAATTTGTAAATGATTTGGTCGGATTTTAAGACTTTTATTTTATCATTCTAACAGTATACAAGTTAAACTATTTATCCAGTTGTGGTGTGTGGCGGCGTTTTAAGAGATCCCGGTGAATATTCAGTCATGAAAATTCCAAACCACAATTTTATCAAGAATAATTTTCCAATCTCGCGATTGATAATTATGCTCTGTGTTTTGACGATTCCAATCTCAGCGATTGATAGCGAGATTGATAATTATGCTCTGTGTTTTGACGATTCCAATCTCAGCGATTGATCACTACACCTGGGAATTCAGGATTTTTTAAACTGATTCAGTCTTTAAATCAAGCCTCGTATAATCGCATCTACATAGTTCACATTGGACATGATATCACATTTATTCTTCTGCGGATGCATGCAAAGTCCTCTATTCATACTTGTGGGAATAACTACCCCAACGATTTACACAGAAAGTTTAAACAGAACTTTAAGGGGAAACGTATTTACAGAGAAAACTGACTGCAAGTCAAATGGCGTACAAAAGACCTAAAATGTCGAACATATTATATTCAGACACACTATATTCTCATAAAACTACAGAGTCGGTCGCGTGTTCGAATCTCCTCAGATTGCCCGAACCCCAGCTTTTATGCCGAGCGGCGACGGGAACGTGCTCCTCGAATACCTGAAAAACACGTCCTTTATCTGTGACGAAATCGGCAGAAACGCAATTGTATCCGGTAGATTCAAGTGCTCCCTCAAATCCTCCCGGAGATACTGATCTTCTTGACGGACTCTCATCACCTGGATATGCAGAGCGCGGGCCTTCTTGACAGAAAGCTGCCCCTGTCTATTGACGGCAAATCCCCTGTCATGGTTGACGGGAACATTCAAGCTCATTTTCAACTGGGGTTTGGGCTTCTGAACCAAGAAGCTGTTGTCCATCGCCGGTCGTGAGGCCTCGGGATCGAATCTCGCCGCGTCCGTTCCCTCTGTTGCCATTGACGAAGATTGAAAATATCTCACTTCAAATGACGGAAAACAAAAATCCCTCATCAAATTCCCAGTTTCAATCTTTCACAAGATCCAACTTCCAGCTATGGGAATGGGGAGATGAAAGGAAGAAGAAGCAACAATTTATTTATAAACCAACTGCCCCGCCACTTGCGTACCCCAGACGGCAAACCCACCTCTGGCGGTTCAAACGTTGCAGCTTTTTTATACGCCACATGTACAAACTCTTCGTATACGTGATGCCGCCGTCCACAGTGAATTTTAACCTAACGCCAGTTACCGTCTGTTTTTGTAGCTATGTTTAACGGGCAAAAGCAAAGTTCACGTGTATGAATTACGGTTCAGACATGATTCTCCGTCAACTAACGGGCGAATCAAAATGGAACCGTATATCAATGGACGAGAAACGTGGCGAACAATCCGGGGCTTCCTTCTTCCACGTGGCGGGATCTAAGAAATAACTGGACTGGTGGGACCACTACAATAATAATTGAAAGTGACACAACAATAAATAGGTACGAGGCCAATATTCTGGCAGTTGCTCCTGGCGCCACCTTTGTCAAACAAATGATTATTAAATTAAAAATAATTTAAATTGACATTATCACTTATCACTCGGTACGTAGATCATGATATCATCAAGAAGGTGAGCTACCGTGTTTTCGATGAATACGTATACTGTGATTTATTTTTTTATTATTTAATAAATTAATAAATAGCTGTCGTGGAAAGCATTTGATTGATAATGTGTAATTATCATCTCTTTTTCACATTTCAATTAATGTGTAGGCAGGGATCAAATTTGAAGGTAGGGTCCATTTCACTTTGAAGGGTTGTGAGAAATTGAACTCTTCAATGTTGACATGTAAAAACACATCATTTTTTTTATTTGAAATTGTAAGTGTACAACAAAATTTTATTATTTATTAAAAACAGTGTATAAGAAAAAATGACAATAAGAAGAAATCTTAAGGATTCAACATTTACATGGAATTAGTGAGGTAAACCATGCACTCTCCCGGTCCTGGAGCATATAGTTTATTGAACTTAGATAAGGGACAATTCTGTCGGGCAGGTGAAATACTTGGTTGTTAGGTCATTGATAATATAAGGCATTGGATTTTGGAAGGACCTTTGAATGGAGGATTGATTTAGCTTGATGGTGGCTCTATTGGTCAAGTGTGATTGGGCCTACCTAAAAGAAAAACCCGAGAATGTAATACCTAATGCTTTCACGGAGAAACTTTTTTATTAACCCTAAATTCGACAGTTATTTTTAGAATTGAATCACGTCCTCCCCACATGCTCAAATCAAAGTGATCAAACAAAGGTCCCAATTTTAGGTGGATTATGGATAGTCCCTCCAATGTATATCGAGTTTATACCCCAATTCGAAGTGATCAAACAAAATCCCCAATTTTAGGTAGATTATGGATAGTCCCTCCAATATATATCGAGTTTATCAGCCCTATCGAAAAGGTTAAGTATTTGTTAGTCCACTATAAGGAAGAACTTTAAATTCTCCAACAAATATCATTACAAGTTGGGTGTCTAGTTTCTACCAAAGTCAACAAGGAAGACGAATCATAAACAAACGTTTGGGAGGTTTGCGACAACGAGGATGTTGAAATCATGCTCTTCGCTAGATCATTGCACTCCCAGTTCCTCATTCATGAACGTCTGCCGAGGGATTCCCTTGTTTAGATATATTGGTAGACAATTTGTACTTCTTGTTTCCATTATTAGAAGGATGACAAGAAAACGAAGGGGTCAAAGTCTACAACATTTACAATGTAGGTTGTTAACTATTTGATCTTTTCAACTATTGGATATCATTAAGGAAATTGGAAGACTCTGAGTCCCGACTCTCCCATAGTCCACTGAATCCCTGGATAGGAAAATTTTGTAGCTTCCCTTCTGTTGCAAATTTACCGAGGCTTACTTAATTTCATTATTGAAGTGCTGGAAATGAAACTAATCTTTTTTTGCATGGTAACATTCCTTGTGGCCTTCTATGACGTTTAAAATGGCCTTTGAAGGGCTTTGAAGGATTCAAATTTGAAGCCTGTGTGTAGGCCAAACTTTATTGATTTTTAATTTGTTTTGTTTTATTTAAAAATAAAAATTATAGTTTGTTTTAATGATTTCTAAAATAGGTATTAAACTTTGAAAATACAAAAATATTTTTGATAAATTTAAAATATTAGATAGTTAATTTTTCATTTTGACAAAACTAGCGATAAGAGCATCTCATCACTTGTGGTCTACTAATTTGTTCCTGCAAATATATGGGTGTAAGCAGATTTAGAATTTCTAAAATGTAGAAACAAGATGCTTCAATTGATGGACCCTAAGAAATGAATAGACTCTCCTATAGACCTCAACGCACCTTCAATTCCCCAAATATGATATAAGTAGATGTTAATGATCTCATGATATAGATTTGTTAGTTTCTGTCTAACCACCCTTTTACAATTAGTATTTACCCATTTCTAAGTTTGTATACTTATAAAAACTTTATAGTGGATTTTGTTTTTTTATGATATGGGCTAACTATCATTGACTACATATCCATTGGTTCCATTGTTGAATAATCTTTAGGGATTTCATTGTAAATAATATTTCAGTTATTAGTTACTAAATTATAATCTTGTTATCTAGCTGTAGATAACGGTTTTGATTTCCTTTATATGTAATACTCTTCTACAAAATAAACATTCATTGCTGAGGTTCTTCACGGCTTGTGTCAGTGGTTCAGAGCAAGGTAACGAAGCATTGATGAGAAAGACTTGGTGAGATAGAAGGAGCCTGTGAAGGAGGAGCCCGCAAAGGAGCTATCACTAAGAAAGTAGAGCTACTTAGTAAAGATTGTGGAAGAAATGCTGCACATAAAGGGAAGACCGCATGTAAATTATTTTGATAATTGTTTCGAAGAATTATTTCTTATTTTTAAAGAAAAAAAAACGGAAGAGAGTAGCCATTTATATTTGCGTGTAGTGGTTTCTTTAAATTAATTATCAAATTTTTGGGGAGTTCCTTTTAGAAAATAAAAGTTTTTAAGCCGCCATTTATATTTGGGTACAAGGTTTTTTTTTAATTGAATTATTAGACCTTTTGGGAAATCTTTTTAGAAGATAAAAATATTTTAAAGAACATCTGCGGAGAGGAAAATAATATATCAGAGTGTAATTTGTACACAGTAATTTTCAATGAATTCTTTAATTTCAATTGTTGGAGTAATTCTAGTAAAGAAAATGATCATGAATGGTTTCGTAAAGTTAAAGATGCCCTTATTTTTAATGACATGTGGGATGGAATTTCTAAAAATGAGAATTTTGAAGATAAGAAAGATGGAGATGGAATAGATCAAGTGGATAAGAGTGCACCAGTGCCAAAGAGTTAGCACTATGGAAAAGAAATGACAAGAAGGCTTATGCCTAGATCATTGCATTTGTAAGTGAAGAAGTAAGTAGACATTTAGTTTCTAGCAAAAGTGCTTGGGAAGCATTAAAAACACTAAAAGATTTGTATGATTCACATTCTGATCTTGAAATCATACAATTGTTAATGAAGTTATTTAACTTAGAATTAAAAATAATGATCTTATGAAACTTGCTTATTGAATTATAGCTTTTTCCATGATATTGATGCAACTGGTGTAAAAGTTAACATTCAACTTACTGCATTTATTAAAGCTCTCTACCCTTCCTATACTCACTATTTAGAATCACTTCAAGCTAGTGGCCAGATGAAATCTATGACCTTTGAAAAACTTGTTGAGAAAATTGCAGAAAGAGAGAACACATTTGGGAAGGAGTCTAATGCCAACGAAGAAATTTTGTGTCTTGCACATAAATGACACAAATCAAAAGAAGAATTTGCAAAGGATGAAAATAGAAGCAGAGGTTGAGGTAGACGACAAAGAGGACAATACCGAGGAAAGGGGGAATATTTAATCAAGGAGAGAAACAAAGTTATAGATGTGGAAACTAGCCATAATGTCAGTTATAGTAGAACATAGTGGGAGAAAATTGTTAATGAGAAATAGCAAATACAAGATAAAGGTAATCCTCCTAAATCTGCACATTATGTTGTTGCACATTGTAATCTTGGAATTGCAGAAGCTTTCAGTACTTCATTTTCTTGGAATGACATTTGGTTATTAGATACTGGAGCCACATGCGATATGACATTTAGAAAATACTTCTTTGAGACATTTAGTGATCAAATTGATGGGGTGGTACATTTGGTAGATATGTCTCAGTTTAAACCTTCAGGAATTGGATCTATTGAACTTAAATTATCAGGATTTGTTGATTACACACTTTTTGATGTTCTTTATGTTCCACAATTAAAGAGAAACTTAGTCTCTCTTGTGCAAATTAGACAACAAGGTCATTCAATACATATGTTTGATGGTATCATTGAGATTAGAAGAGATTATTTTAATGTGATTGTAATGACTGGAGTGGAAGATGAAAAACTTTTAAAATTGAAGGGTGCATCATCCAACTCACAAAATTCTGCAAATTTGGCTCAACAAAATGATAATTTGTCTTCCATCTTGTTATGGCATGCTAGATTTGGTCATACTAATTATGAAATGAAAAGGAGTTCAAGGGATTCCTAGTATTCCAAGACAACTTTCCCAATGTGATGCTAGTATTTTAGGCAAGCACAATAAACAACCTTTTCATGATTATATGTTTTGAGCTTCTAGAAAGCTTGGTTTGATTCACTCAGATTTATGTGGGCCCATGCATGTTCCATCAACAATTGATAACAATTATATAATTACTTTTATTGATGACTTCACAAGGATGTGTTGGGTTTATTTATTAAAAGCAAAATCTCAAGCTTTTGATACATTCAAAAATTTTCATTTGTGGATTAAAAATGAAACTCGACTCAATATTGGAACCCTTAGAACTGATAATGGTGGAGAATACACATCTCAATATTTTGAAAAATATTTTGCAGGAGAATGGTATTAAACAGCAAACCATTGTTCCTTATAATCCACAACAAAATGGTGTGACAGAATATATGAATAGGACACTATTTAATATGGTAAGATGAATGATGTTTTTTAATAATGTTAAGTTAATGTTTTGGAGAGAAACAGTTCTTTGTGTTGTCTACATTAAGAATATATGTCCTTCTGCTGCACTACAAAACAAAACACCTTATGAAATGTAGCATGGTCATCTTCTAGCTGTCAAGCATTTTAGAATTTTCGGTTCCACAAGTTATGCTTTGATTCCTGAACAACAAAGAAATAAATTGGGAGCAAGAAGTCGAAAGTGCATTTTTTGGGATATTCTAATACTTCCAAAGCTTATAGATTGTATGATGAAGATAACATGAAGTTTATTGTTTCTAGAGATGTTATATTTCTTGAATTTGAGAAAGATGCACTCATTATTGACAAACAACTTGCTCAGCTTGATAGATTTCATTATAAAAAATATATATCATAAAAGGGATAATGAACTTCCAAATCTTGAAAGGGGGATTCATGTTCTAAGTTAATTTTTGGAAATTCCATCCATAAAAACAAGTTCTTCTTATACATAAGTTGACGATTCTAATGCATAAGGTGATGATTCTAATGCATACGTTGATGAAATAGAGTGAGATAAATTTGATGATATTGTTAATGGAATGGATAAGTTAGGTCTCATAGATAATGAAGAAAATTCTCTTGAATAAAAAATGGAGCAAATACCACAACAACAACTTCGTATATTGACACATACTAAGACATTTCCTAAAAGGTATGATGATTTTCTCACATTAGACTGTGAATTATTTTTTTATGCTTTTGATGAACCTACAGCTTTTCAAGAAGAAGTAACTGGTGATGTATGGAGAAATGCAATGCAAAGAGAGTATGGTGCTCTCATAAAAAATGGAACTTGGAGGTTGGTGGACCCTCCAATTGGAACCAAACCTATTGGATGCAAGTCGATATATAAGAACAAGTATAAAGCAGATGTATCACTTGACAAACACAAAGAGAGGCTTGCAGCAAAAGGATATGCACATAAAGAAGGTGTTGATCACACATAAACATTTGCTCCTACAACAAAATTGTGCACTATTCGAACTCTGTTTTCATTAGTAGCACAAAAAGGATGGAAAATACATCATATGGATGTTAAAAATGCCTTCTTAAATGGAGACTTGAAAGAAGATGTTTATATGTCTCAGCCTGAAGGTTTTGCTATCAAAGTTCAAGAACAAAAGGTATGCAATTTGGTAAAATCTTTGTATGGTTTGAAGCAAGCACCCCGAGCATGGTATGAAAAGTTAATTTAACATCTTCTCGAATTGAATTATAAGCATTTAAATCTAGATGATGCAACTTTATTTGTTAAGAAAGTTGGAAGATCAATTGCATATCTAGTTGTCTATGTGGATGACTTTCTTATCACGTGAAATAATGATGATTATATAGCCTCTATTAAAAGAGAGTTGAACAAGGTTTTTAATATGACATATTTGGGGTTATTACATTATTATTTAGGAATTGAAGTAAATAAAAAACCAAAGCACATATTTATTTCTCAGAAAAAATATGTTGAAGAATTATTGAGCAATTTTGGTATGCAGGAGTGTAATCCTGTTTCTACACCATTGGAGTAGAATCTAAAGCTTACTTCAAATGAAGGTAGCACATTTGAAGATCCAACAAAGTACATGCAACTTGTTGGAATTTTAGTTTATCTTACTACTACTCGTCCTTACATAAATTTTGATGTAGGAATACTTTCCAAGTTTATGCATCAGCCCTGTGAAGGTCATTGGAATGCAACAAAGAAAGTGTTCAAATATTTAAAAGGAACTCAATCTTATGGAATTAAATATTCTAAAGTTTCAGATTTCCATATCATTGGTTATTCAGATTCTAATTTTGATGGAGATAAAGAGCACGGGGCCTTCTTCAGGTTATTTCATCAACCTTGGATCAACATCTATCACTTGCAGATCATGAAAGCAACATGTTTCTACTTATTCTAGAACTGAAGTCGAACATGTTGCAGCAGCTCAAGCCACAAAAGAAATCATTTGGCCTCGTAAAATACTTGAAGACCTGTAGGAGAAACAAATGACTTCAACACCTCTCTTTATTGACAACTCTTATGCAATTCAATTGTCCAAGAATCCAAAATTCCATGATCAAACCAAACATATCAACACCAAATACGACATCATGTTGAGGCCAAAACCATTCATCTGACACATTGTTCTACTTCAGAGCAAATTGCAGATATCTTTACTAAAGCATTGGGCCATGAAATGTTTGAAAATTTTAGAATGTAGCTTGGCATGCAAGTTGTCCCTTCCGATTAAGGGGGGAATGTTGCATAATCCATGGGATTTCATTGTAAATAATATTTCAGTTATTAGTTAGTAAATTCTCGTTTATAATCTCGTTATCTAACTATAGATAACATTTTTTTTATTTCCTTTATATGTAATACTCTTCTACGAAATAATACATTCATTGTTGAGGTTCTTCGCGACCTATGTTATCTATGGAATCCTACAAGCCCAACAGAAATTGTGTAGGCCATTTTCTAGTTGTTCATATGTTATCTTGATAAAACTCTACTCAACAAGAAAAAAAGTAGACATGGGTGGCTACTGTTGTTTTGGCAGATATCTAAAATTGATTAGCCAATACTATAACCTATTTATCAATTATTTTTCCATCCTTTGAAAAACCACATCCAAAATTCCAGAGTATATGCTTGGAAGGAAAAAGGGATGGCTAGGAATTCAAAAATTTACTAGAGAGAGATTTCGAGAGTCCAAGAAAAACATCAAAAAAAATGTTTAAAGGGATTGAAAGCTATTAAATCATAACGAGCACAAATAAATCCATTTTCAAGTCATTGATTTAATAGGAGGTAATAATGGAACAGGTATGCTACTCCCTGATTTATACTGAGGAGCAAGAGGTTTCATTTTCTCTAGATGTGGTATCTTCAGGCTTAGGCTGGGAATCCGATCAAACAACATTGTGTAGGCCAACACACTACAATAAAATGCTAGTGTTATCAACTAGATATAGTATTTTAAAATAAAAAGAAAAAAGATCCCTCACTCTAATGGATGAGCAATTGCTTCAACCACATTGATAGGTCTTCAAATATATGCAATGATTGATTCAAAGGTATTGAGAAACTACATTACTAAAAACTAAAAACTTTGAATCAAACAAATTCAAATAATAAAAATAAGGTCACACCACAGTTACGATATTATTTTTCCCTTAGAGGTGATTGTATTTCACTTCTATACCAAGAACACTCATCCCAATGGATGTGCAATTGCTTCCACCATAATACCATAATGAAAGTGTGAAATAAGTATCATTTCTCTTTTTAGGATGCCCTCACATAAAACAAAACTTAAGATTAATATTTATGTAAAAGAACAATGCATGCCAAATGAATAAATAAAATTCCCTTTCTCTAAGACACTCAAGGAATATGCCCTCCTATAATAAAATTTAAGAATAAGCATTTATGAGCAAAAATAAGACCAAGACAATGAAGGTGTGATTCCTTTTAAAAACAATTTTTTCACTTCGATGGCCTACAAATTTAGCCTTTTCATATTTTTCATTATTTCATATAATGGAGAGCTCCATTGAAGGGTTGTTTTTTCTTATATTCTTCCCATTCTTCCCACCACATCATGAACATACTTCCTTCCTTCCAAGAAAACATCTTCAGAAATGTTGAGACCCTTTTCCATCATTGTCACAAGTTGTGCATGAACATTCTTCAGCCCTTTGCACAGCAAGTCGTACATGAACATTCTACACAAAGTTATCGTCACCAATTCATGAACACCCAGAGCATCAATTAGTGTGCTTGATTCAAATTCAAAAGTGCATATAAATTTAATGCTACAGCAAAAACTTATATCAAATCTTGCATAATAATAAACTAGTATGCAGAAATATTAAAAAGGCTAATATAGAAAACCCAAGCAATTCATTAGATTTCAATGTTGTTCCATCTCCATAAGGGAAGTTCTCTATAGCCATGATGGAGGATATCCCTCTGTGTATATGTGCTTGTGTGGCCTTAGGCTTAGGACAACCATATACCTAATTGTCTTAAAAACAACTTTAACGCTATCCTACCACACACTAAACCAATGCTAATAATGTTTTCTATTTAGGATAGGTCATGGATAATTGAGCTAATACTATAGAACCACGATATATATATATATAGGGAAAGGTCATGGATGATTGAGCTAATTCTATATATATTTTTCAAAAAAAGAAATAAATCTTGATATTTCTTAGAATAAAAGAAAATACATCTTATACAACATCTGAAATAAATCTTGATATTCCTTAGAATAAAAGAAAATACATCTTATACAACATCTGAGAATGCTAGGCAGATGCGTGCCATCTCCTCAAAGTCAGACATAACATTGGAATTGTCTTCTTAACAATCTGTCCACCGTATAGTCTTAGATCAAATCTTGTTGGTACTATCTTATCAAGACTAGTACAAAATCAAAACTGGACTATATCGACTATAGAAACCATACATCACATGTCAAATATATGTAAATAATAAAATTATCCTTCATAAATCACAGACCCCTCAATGTACTCAATGTACTCAGTCACATGAAAAAGTCATGTAGAGTCCTCCAAAGCTATTTTAGAGAGGTCATTGACAATTGAGTTGTGTTTTCTATAAATGTGATCAATGACCCAATTTGAAAAAGGAGGAAAGGAGGAGTCTGGTGTGATTAAACCAGTTGGATAATGAAAGTACCTATAGATTGTAGGATCCATTTTCCAAATTGACTATAACCTTCGATTCACCAAATATATGAATGGAGTCAATACCAGTAAGCAAGGTAAAATATAATAATCTTCAGAGTGGGAAGTTCAGCTCTAGAATTTGTGCCATGACCACCATTCATCTGAAGTTTGAAAATATGTTCCTTGTTGATTTTCAATAACATACGACAACCACATCTACCTTGTTGGGTAGCTCCATCAAAAAAACATGTAGCAGTATTAACAACCTTGGGTGGATCAATAATCTACCTACACATCCTTTTATTTTCATCTGAATGAAATACCTTATACAAACCCAATAGTTACATGAAGCAATATTTTACATCTAGAGGTTTATTTTAAAAAATAGCCTTATTCCCAGAGAAAGAAATACCCCAACAAACAAAAGCAGGGAAAGCTTTGTGTTGCTTGACATTGATTACCCGGTTTTTGAAACTATCAACAATATAAGCATTGCCCCAAACATGTGTAACCTTGAGGACACCACATATTTTAGACCATACCTCTTTACAAACATTAAGGGAATTTTGAGGGTTAAAATGAGCCTCATCAGAGATATAATAAAATATTATGAGTTAGACATTTTGTGGGGAAGGTATATTTACAACTCATCTCTTACACTATAACCAATGCAATTATGGTTAAGTTAACCACTATTTCTGCTTCAAATTGGGAGTTGGTTTGAGTACAAATACTAGATCTGAGCTACTAGCCTTATGGACACTCCTTTACTGTGCAAAAATCATGGGCCTTCCCACTTTGCATATTCATGGTGACTCTGTTGTCATCATTAATTGGTTCAATCGAAGATCAACACTCACTTTACTCTCTCTAGATGGCTGGTGTCATGGTGTTAGACATTTTGTGGGGAAGATATATTTACAAATCATCTCTTACACTATAACCAATGCAATTATGGTTAAGTTAACCACTATTTCTGCTTCAAATTGGGAGTTGGTTTGAGTACAAATACTAGATCTGAGCTACTAGCCTTATGGACACTCCTTTACTGTGCAAAAATCATGGGCCTTCCCACTTTGCATATTCATGGTGACTCTGCTGTCATCATTAATTGGTTCAATCGAAGATCAACACTCACTTTACTCTCTCTAGATGGCTGGTGTCATGGTGTTAGGGAGCTGGAACCGTACTTCATCCAGCTCACTACCATTCACATATATAGAGAACACAATACTAAGGCTGATAGCTTATCCAAAGAAGCATTATCTTTGGCCTCGGGCCAGCTTCAGTTTACAGAATTCACCAATGGTGAATGTATTGATTAGGGCTCTTTCCAGCTTTTCTAGCCCTTAGCACTGGACCTTTTTGTGCTGATATTTTTTGACATCCTTTGGATGATGGTGGTGGATGAGCCCCACTTATTTTTGCACCTACTGTTTAATGCTTCTTTGGATTAGCTACTCCAGAACTAGTATGGAACTCTCTATGTATTGAAGGGTATGGAAGTGGATGTAGTTATATTTCCTAGCTTTGAAATACTCACTATGAAGTTAATTGGTAAAGCTGATCATTGACTAGTTGACAGCAGAGAAAGAACTTGATGTATCTCTTCCATGAGCTCAGCAGTAGCTGATGCTGTAGTATTTTTTATGATTGACACCTTTCCTTTCACCATGAGCTCAACACTTGCTGATGTTGTATCCATGTTCCCTTTGATTTCAATGAAATAGCAAGGAACTGATATTTTCCCCTGGAATTTTTTTTTTTGAAAAGATGTCTAAAATAAAACTAATAAAAAAATCATGTTTCATATAATTAAAAGTAAAGTACTTTTGAGTACATAAATAACTTTTGAATATAATATGATGAATGTACTTATAAAGTGATGTACTCATACAATAAAATATATTAATTTTGAAATTTGAAACATAAGTTACTTCTTCACTATTCAAAATATCTTTATTAACGATGTATTTATAATTTTGAATTTTAAATATAAAATTTAATTTAAATGAATAAATTATCAGTTCTTATATAATAAAAATTCATTTTAGAATATAAATATAAAACTATAAATTAAAAAAAAATATTTTTAAAATTTATTTTTCATCTTTTTAATATACCTTAAAAACACGTATAAAGTCATTTTTAATAGTTTTTTATGATATATATATTATGTATATTATATATCATTTTTAATGCAATAATTAATAACATCATTAAAAAAATTTAAAAAAATGTTAATATTGGGATGAATGGATAGTACACAAATTTCTACCATAAAAAAGTTGAATTAATATTAAACAAATGAGATTATATGTAATAAATATTATTATTATATGTAATAAAAATTATAATAATATAATATTTTATTATGATATAATAGTTCATTCAAATTGCTACATTAAGGTGTTATGTATATATTTGGTTTTGTACTTTGAATGTACATGTCTAATTTATGTTGGTATAGATGTAGATGTTTTAAATGTTAAAAGGTGATAGCAAAATATGAACCTTGAATAATACCTAAATTTAAAAAAAAATGATATTAATATTAAAATTCAACTGAATGAAAATATATATAATAATTTATTATAATATAACATTTTATTTTTATAAAATAAATAAATATAATTTTTATATTTAAATAATAATTATAGTATATTATTATATATAGCAAGTATTTAAGAAAACAAAACTATTAATCATTAAATTGTTTTTATTATAAGATGTGAAGTGATTTTGATTATGAATAAAGATTTTACATATATATTTTAAATGTTGAAAAAATACTTACATAATTTTAGTTTTGAATAAAACATTTATGTTTTGGTATTTGTAATTTATTTTAGATTGAAATATAAATAATACTTTTCTTTCTAAGTACTTTAAGACTACTTTAGTACATTTATATTATATTCAAAAATAATCTATGAATACTATTTTCATAATGAGTACTTTACTTACAACATTGATATAGTTAACTATGGGTTTTCACTCACCATTTACAATTTGACAAAGAAGCATCCTTAACTCAACCAATGTCATCTCAACTATTATAGATGATGTCATCCTCTAGAATGCGATTGGTTCTTTTAAAATGAATTTTGATAGTACATTTTTTGTTTTGAGGCCAATTTTTTACCTCAAAATTGCCCTAATGAGATACGCCTGGAAAATATAAGAATGGCTAATTCATTATGTCTTTTCTAGAGAATGCAAAATCCAATGCCCATCCATCCTCTCTTGTTCAGATTGTCCCAAGTTAGTACAAGATTTTCCAAAACAATCCAAAGAAACATTTAATTCTCACTAGAATAGAGAGCTTCCAAAAACCTTTGAACCACCATTTAATCTCACCAGTGAAATTATTATAAGCAATTGCTTCATACACTAATTTTGCAATCACTTCTCTTGAGGATCCATTCCATGTCCATATAAGTTTATCGATTTCATTTTTCAAGATGATATTTGCACTAGATAGACAATCGATATACAGAGTCCACTCCTTGGCCCAATCACCACCAAGGCCCAAATCCTTTGTCGTCTACTAATAAGAATTCAGAAATCTCATCTGGTTTGGTCTTTTGATTTTATTTAGGGTGACAAAACCAAATATTGCCAAATAAGAACAAAGGTAATCAGGAAGAACAAAATTATTCTCACCTCCAATGTAAGGCTCAACCCCCATAATGACATGATTTCCATTATCAACCTTTCGGTTAGTCATCTGGTGATCCAAGGGAGGGTGCATAGAGATCCATTCCAAGAATTGGAAATACCCTTAAAATATTTAACTGGATTCCTTACCCATTGGACTAGGGATTTCTTGTTAATATATTTAGTTTTTAGTATCTCACTCCACAAGCATGTGCCACTAATACCTTTCCAAAGATTCTCTAATCATAATGCTCAACTGAACCACTGTAAATTATTTATACCTCAACCTCCCAAATATTTAGAAAGAGAAATTCTCTCCTATATACTCAGTTGACTACTCTTAAGGCTTGATGTTCCACTATCCCATAGAAAAATAAATATCCTCTTCCTGATTAAGTTCAAAATAGTGGTTGGAATTTTGGCTAAAGAACACCAATACATTGGAATCCCTATCAAGACTGATCTAATAAGTGTAACTTTGCCACCCAAGGATAGATATTTGAATCTCCAATGATCAATCCTTTTTTCAATCTTTCGCACCATCCATAACCAATCCAAAATCTTACAATTGTTTTCTTTTAGATGATATCTCAGATACTTCATTCCCATGTTAAGGTCTTCTACTTTATAAGGAAGAAAAGTAACAATCTGCTTCAATATATTGTCATCCAATATATTCTTCACAAAACTTGATTTATTACTGCTAACCTCCATTCCCATTGCATTGGAGAAGGGTGAAATAATTTTTGAAAAGACTGTCCATTCACGAACTGAACATTTACCAAATATAATCACATCATCTACAAAAATAACTGAGTGATAAACATAGAAACCAAACTTTGATACCATTTAATTTACCTTCCTCCTTGGCAGTAATGATTAGTTTGCTAAGTACTTCAATAACCAAAATAAAACATAAAGCATGATAGAGGCCACCATTGTCTCACTCTAGTTTGAAGGAGAACCATTTATTAATACAACAAAATTTGTAGATGTTATACAAGACATTATCTAGTCCACAACCAACAAGGAAAGGCCAATCAGAAGTAGCAAGAGACGAAGAAAAACCTAGTTTACCTTGTCATAAGCCTTGATCAAATCCATTTTGAGAATTAAAGCACCAAGATTCTTACTTTTAATGGAATGAAGGCACTCTTGGATAACACCTACAACATCCAGGATTTTTCTAGTGGCCAAATAACCAAATTGTTGTTTATAAATCATCTTCTCAAATATAGGTTTGATTCTATTAGATATCATCTTGGAGACAATTTTGTAAACCATGTTACATAGGAATATAGGCCTAAACCCTGTGAATGACTCTAGATTATCACTTTTAGGAATGAGAGAAATGTAGGTGAAGTTCAAAGTATCATAAAGAAATCCTTGAATCCTAGATTGCTCAACTACTTCAAGTAGCCCCCCCCCCATGATATCCAAAAAATCCAAAAAACATTTTGTAGCCATCCATTTGGACCAGGACTTTTATCCTTGGTCGTCTATTTTAGGATTCAATCTCTTGAATAGTGACATCTCTACCAATATATTGACTATCTGTTTCTGAGAAAAAAGAGGGAAACTGTCTAATGACCTCAAGTTGAGAAGTAATATTATTTGAACTTGGATCCTTAAACAATTTGGAGAAAAAAGAAACCATTGATCTTTCCAAATCTCCTTGAGAGGAGACCTAGTTTCCATTTTCTTCGTTTAAGTCCCAAACGCTATTAACATTCCTCTTGTAATTTACATAGTTTTGGAAGAAAATGGCATTATTATTTTCCTCCGTAAAGCTAGATTGCCCTACTTTTAAGTCTTCAAGTTTCTTCTTCAACCTTCAAAATATTGGATCTTTTGGCTTCTAGATCACTAATTAATTCCTTAACATCATCTATGAAAGAAGCAAAAATATTTTCCTCATATAGTTTAACTAGTTCTCCCCTAGAAATCACAGAGATATTGGGAAAGCTTCTTTTCTTTTGCCCATAGGGTGACCAAACTTTTCAATCTCTGAAGCTTGTGGAAAAATATTTTCATAGGATTAGCCACATGATCATCATTAATTGAAGGTTCCAATTAATTCTAACAAAAGATAAAAAACCAACATCTTTGAGCCAATTCTGGTTGAACTTAAAAGGAACTATATATTTAGTTGTATTTTCATCTAATTGTAGACAAAATGGACAATGATTTGAGATGGAGGAATTAATCACCCAAATTCTATATATGTTGAGGGAGCCTGCAAGATCTTCAACTAACAAAAAACAAGCAGTTCTCTTACTAACAACTACAATACCATCCCTTCCATTTTTCCAAGTCAGACCCATCTTATTAGGTAGAATATCAACAAGATGGTTCTTTTGGAATAGCTTCTGAAAATATTCAGAAAGTGGGTCAAGTCACTGCAACCCCAATATTAAGATGAATTCAAATTTAAATTAAGATCTCCAACCAATATAAGATTTGAATCTTGAAGAATAACATTGGCATCTACAACGTCCCAAAACTTTTGATGTCATTTATAAGGAGCATAACAGTTCAGGATCTTCAAAGATTTGTCAAAACCTTTCACATATCCCTCCCCTAATAAACGTGCATAGGTGAGAAAGGAATTAAAGTCCACCTTCATAGGGTTCCACAGAGTAGCTAAACGTCCTGATAATCCAACAACATCCATAGTTGAAACCTCCCATCATGGAAAAATATTTAGGAGGGTGTCACAAGCACAATGACCCAAATACATGGTCTCTTGCAATAAACAATATCATAATTTGATTTTTCCAACAACCTTTCAAGGGTTCATATATTTGAGGAACCCCTAAAACATTTGATTTTTAAAGACAATATGAACATAAATAATCTTTGTTTAATGGTTGATGCTAATCTAGGTCGTGTCCAAGTGCACGTTGGGGACAACAGTCAACTGAATGAGTTGAGCACTACTATGGCGGAAGCATAGAAAAAGAACAGGTAAAGCAGGAAATACACTATATCGACAGAAAGTATGCACACAGACAATTTGCAAGAATTTGAACCAATTTCTATTATTACTTCTTCTCCATGAAGGTTGGTTGATTTTTACAATAATGTACATGTTTATATAGAATGCTAAGATGCTTGGGTGACTACCCATTACGTTCAGTTACAAAAGAAGTTATAACGGTTCGAAAGTTCAACCGTCACAAATGACTGGAAGACAGAGACATTATGTCGATGTTTGATAGTAGTCAGTGCCGAAAAGGCATGTCAAGATGTTGTATGTCAAGCGCGAAACCTGTCGAGGTTGTCAAAGTCAATTGTGTTGAGGTTCAGACTTGTCGAATTCGATGCTGAACCATTCAAAGCAGTCGAAGTAGTCGAAGAGCTAGACATTGTCAAAGTTCGACAACATGCCAATTGCTAGTTGGATCATTCCTCCCTCCTTAAGAAATAATGGTCTCCATTGTGTATTCATTCAGGTGAAGAAACTTGTTGGATACTTTAGTAGTAGAGTACCATTTTCCTTGTGCCACGGGGGGTTGTCCAGCTTTATCCACTTTAAACAAGGGAATGGAGTTTGTCCTTATATGGCATATGCGTCGTCCCATAATGGTGTCGCAAAGAAGAGGTTCCTGAACATCTAGATGCATGTCTTCGGGTGTTGTTGTATGCAAGTCGTTATGTTCCAACAATGGTGCATGGTATGGTGGAAGTAGATCTACATTAAATATTGGGTGTAGGCCAAGGCATGCAGGGATGTCGAGCTTAAAATCATTTTCTCCAATATGTTTAAGGATATTGTATGGACCATATCGCAAAGGTTTCGACTTTCTGTATGGACCAGTGAAGTGCTCCTTCTTTAGATGTAATGAGATCTGATCCCCAAGTTGGAATGAATGAGGAATACGATGTTTTTTGTGTCAGGCCTTAGATTTTTCATTATCTCGTTGCAACATTTCATGTGCTTTCTCATGGATGTTGTAGATACGATCTCTGAACTTTAATGTTTTCTCAACTTCTCGTCCTTCAAAGTCGGTGTCATTCGACTATGTCGAGGAACTGATCAATTCAATAGGTGTTGAGGGTTGAAATCCATAACAAATCTCAAATGGACTCTTGCCCGTGGAACTCTGTTGAGCATGATTGTAGTTGTGATGTATGTATGGAAGGTTGTCATCCCATGTTCAACGATGCTTGTGGTTATACATGAGAAGCAGTTGTACTACCAAGCGATTTACAACTTCCATCTGTCTGTCTGTTTGCGGATGTAAGTTTGTCGACAAAGAAAGTCTCGTGTCGAGATGTTTCCATAGAGTTTTCCAAAGGGTGCTGACAAATATAGGATCTCTGTCATAAATAATGGTCATTGGGAGGCCATAATGTCTCCAAACATGTTCGAAGAAAAGATGAGAAGTATGTTGTGCTGTTGTAGTCTTCTTGCATGGTGTAAGTATATCCATCTTGGAAAATTTGTTGACTACAACTAAGATCACATCATGCTAATGTTTGGTAGCATGATATCCCGTCAAGTAGTCCATAGAAATAGATTCCCATGGTCAACTAGGAACTGGTGGGGTTGTGTACAGTCCTTGTCATCGAATCAACGGTGTAGTAATGGCACAAAATACGCACAATCAAATGTACTTGTTGGTGTCATATTTAAGTGAAAGCCAATAAAAATAATTTTGGGGATAACAAGTGTTTTTGCAACTCCAAAATGTCTTGTAGTATTGATGTAGTGCGCGTCCCAAATGAGATTTTGTCAGTGCTCACCGGTCGGTACACAAAGTTGTCCAAGCTTGTATAGCAAGGTGTCCTTCAGGAAGTAGTCGACAGTAGATAGCGTGTTGGTTTGAAGCTGCCGATAAATTGTGGAGAAGTCTTAGTCTACCAAATACAATCGTGGCCAAGTATTGGTGTCATAACCCTGCATACTCATCATTGTATACAATAGAGTAATGGGTGCTCGGTTGAGACAATTAGATGTGGCATTGGCTTTACCTTTCCAATACTTAATTACCAACTAAAATTGTTTCAGGTAATTAATCCACTTTATTTGTCGAGTTGTTTGTAATTTCGACTGGGACAGAGCAAACTTCAAAGGTTTATGGTAAGTGAGGATGACCTTTTCCTTTCCAAGAATGTAGTGTCTCCATTGCTTAAGAGCTTGCAAAATGGTGTACAGTTATTTTTCATACATCGAATACCTTCTAACACCATCGTTGAAAGTTTCGGAATGAAATGCGATTCGGTGAGCCAACTGAGTGACCACTGCATCGATAGCATAGTTCGATGCGTTCATCTCAATCTCAAAGGGTTGATGCAAATTAGGTAACAAAAGTACTAGTGCAGTAAAAAGCTTGTTTTTGAGTTGTTCAAAAGCTTGTTGTTGTGTTAGTGTACATTTAAAGACAATTTTCCCATTTCCTTTAGTCAACTGATTCAAAGGCCATGCGATGTAGCTGAAGCTAAGTATGAATCATCGATAGAAATTCGCCAAACCAAGAAAAATTCTTAGTTCATGAATGTTTTGAGGAATGGGGCAATCTTTGAGGATCTGTACTTTTTCTGGGTTGACATGAGTTCCCATAGAGTCAATTACATAGCCTAAATATTTGATGCTGGTCATCGCAAATGAGAATTTTTCCATGTTTAGATATAGTCGATATTGTTGGAGAGTGTCGAATTTGTTTGACATGTTCATCCCGTGATTGATTGAAAATAAATATATCATTGAGATAAACAATGACACACTTGTTGATGAAAGGTCGTAGAAGGTAATCCATATATCTCATGAAGGTTGCAAATGCATTGGTTAAGCCAAAAGGCATGACTAACCATTCAAACAATCCTTCCTTGGTCTTGAAAGTCGTTTTCCATACATCAATGGACTCAATTGGAATGTGGTGGTATCCTGACTTGAGGTCGAGCTTCATGAAGAACTTAGCACCTTTCAGACAGTCGATGAGTTTGTCTATCCTTGGAAAAGGGTATATTTTCTTTACTGAATTTTTTTTGAGAGCCCGATAGTTGATGCACATGCACTAGACTTCCACAAGGAGAGGTGTTGGGGCGGATATGACCTTTGTCGATCAAATCCTTGATTTGCATGCGAATATCTTCATTCTCGAGAATGGAGTCTTTTGTAAACAGATGCGTTAGGTAATGAAGAACCAGGAACAAGTTCAATGGAGTGTTTTACCTGACAATGTAGAGGTACTCCGTTCGGCTCTTGAAATATGTTTCGATATTCCTCAATAATGTGGTCGATCTGTTGCTATTGTCGAGAGCTGCACTAGTCGATGAGTTGACTTGTTGTTGCAGTCTTCCCGGAATGCTGAGGCTTTATCATAATTAATGCAAACTTTTGAGCATGATTGATAAGATTCTTTTTTTGTTTGGAATTTATCATAGAAACCGTTGATGTGGGTTGTTGCTCTGGTATGTCGTACCATTGATTCCAAATTTTGAAAATCACCTTCTGTGGCCATGACTGATATGTATCATGTCGATCCCACAAGTAAGGTTTCCCAAATAAGGCATTGACTACGGAAATCAGTGCCATGTCATAGATTACTTCATCTTCAAAAAGATTAATGAAGTAGGTGAGTGTGCATTGGCGTGTGATTCTTAGTTCCTGTCCATCCTTCATCCAACCGATATTGTAAGGCCGAGGATCTAGAGTGGAGATAAGACCTAATTTCTTCACAAGATCTTCAGAAATGAAGTTCTTCTGGCCACCATTATCCACAATCAGATGTAATGTATTTTTCTGAATCCATATTCATGTATGGAATAGGCGCTCTCATTCCTTCTCATCAACAATAGTCGAGGCTATGAATTGGTCGAGGTTGAATCCAAGAGGGTTGATGCATCTAGATCAGATCCTACCAAGGTTCTATTGGACAAGTCGAATGTCGACAATTTCACCAAAAATACCTTCTAAGCTTTGCATTCTGACGTATCATGCCATGCTGAATTGTGATAATCACACCATTTCTCGGTAGGAGCTTATTTGTTGCAATCCTTCTTGTCTTTAAGAAATTTATTCTTGTGATGATTGGGATTTGGTGGAGTCAGTTGAGAAGGGTGCTTTGACTTGTTGAAGTCGCCTGAAGACTTCTTGTTAGATGTTCGACCCATTGGTTTGTTCGTGAAACATGATTTTCCTTTTTGTTTAGGTTCAAGCATGCTGGCGTAATGAAATGCATCCGCAAGCATACCGATGGCCAGAAACTCCTTTTCTTGTTGAATATATGGGGATAATCCACTGATGTACTTCAAGACAAGCAATTTCTCTTCTTCTTGGATGCCAAGTCTAGCCATGAGTTGATATATAACGTCGGTGTAACTCTGCACAGACTAGTCTTTCCATTGCCTTTGTTATTGCCACTTCTTATATTGTTGTTCAAGATACTTGGGTGGGTAGAACTCTTTTCACATGTATTCGAAAATTTTTACCCATGTGTCTATGGGGTCGCCTTCTCTTTCCATCTTTGTCAATAAATTTTCCCAACAGCAGTGTATGGAGGTTGACATCATTAAGGATGCAATGGTGATCTTTTCTGCTTCAGAGAGTTTATTCATGGAGTAGTACGATTCTAGTTGTTGTACCCAATTATTGACGGATTCTGCGTCAATCTTTCCTTCAATATTCGGCATGTCTATATTCATTTGCACTTTGAAGGGGATTATTTTATCGAAGTGAGGTCACGTCGAGGATTCCCTAGAGTTCGAAGCGAATCGCATGAGAATCTCGTTGAACTGGGTGAACATTTTGGTTTGCTGGCGAGCCAATGATTTTTCTATGAGTTTCTCTATTTCGTAATTTGCATGTCTATTGTCTGCTTCTTCGACCATCTTTTCTGAAGTCGAAGGAAGTGTCTACTTATGTTGCTAAGTTTGCAAGCGTGTTTAAACAAGCTTAAGTTAAATAAGTTCAATGGAGGTGCTGATGTAACTTAAGCTCTGAAAAAGATCAAGCTCTGATACCAACGATCCGGGTCGTGCTCAAGTGCACACCGAGGACAACAGTCGAATGAATGAGTCAAGCAATGTTATGACGGAAGCATAGAAAAAGAATAAGTAAAATAGGAAATACACTATATCGACAGAAAGTATGTGCACATACAATATGTAAGAATTCAAACCAACTTCTATTATTACTTCTTCTCCATGAAGGTTGGTTGATTGTTACAATAATGTACATGTTTATATATAATGTTGAGACGATTGGGTGACTACTTGTTACATTCAATTACAAAAGAAGTCATAACGGTTTTAAATTTCAACCGTCGCAGATGACTGGAAGACAATGAAATTATGTCAATGTTCAACAATCATTGGTGCTGACAAAGCTTGTTAAGATGTTGTATGTCGAGTGTGAAACCTATCGAGGTTGTCGAAGTCGGTTGCATCTAGGTTCGGACTTATCGAATCCGATGTTGAACCTGTCAAAGCAGTCAAAGTAGTAGAAGTGTTAGACTTTGTCGAAGTTCGGCAACATGCCAACTTCTGGTTGGATCATATGCTCTCCAAGGGCCCTAGAATCAAAGGGGTAGACAGTGGGATTAGAAAATTAATGCGCATCTTTAAGTTTGGCAGAGACCGGGATGTATTCATCCACCTTCTTGACCTTCAGAGCCATAATTTTGGGTTTTTTTTCCTTTCTTTTTATTCCTAGATCGAATGGTAACAAGCTGGTGCCTTATAGAATTGATAGGGATAGTATTTTTTGTTTGAGGGAGCATTTGAGAAGAATTCTAGAGGTGCATAGACAAGATTATTTTCAAAATATTGAATACAATCATTGAAATTTTTATCCCTGATAACATATTAACTCAGGCCTACCAGTAAGTAAAGGGAGTCTATTATTTTACACAATTATTAAAAGGCAAGTATTGGCAGGCGCCACTTTCTTTAAAAGAAAATAACCTTGAATAATAAAGGCGAAGTTATAGCAGTTAGGGATTCCTTGGAAGAAGGAACCAAAGTTTACGCGTCTCCTAAAATTCGTGGAGTGACTTCTTGGGAGGGGACTCACTATACTTTGGATAATTGTTTTTGTTTGGTCATGGAGGTGGGGATGGAAGCATCTCTCCCATAATGGAGTAGATATTTGAGATTGCTCAAGTATGTAATTATATTTGAAGGAAGGTTATCTTGCAATAGAGAGGGAATGTTGGAGGAGCTAGTCGACCAGCCGACTAATTAGAGATTAGTTCGGCCACCTAAGGTCGTGTCGGTTGACCGAACCGACATGTAGTTATTTGTAACTATTTGTAAATGATATATATTAGGCTGTTGAGCTAGTGGAGAACTCGGTTCAGTTCTGTGTATTGTATGAACTCTCCTGTTATAATATAATCTGTTATTCTTACACCTGTGTTCTTATCTCTTGTCTCTGATATGTCTGTATGCTTTTAAATGTGTATTATTGGTAACCCTTTGTGATCCCTGAAATTACAACATTGGTTCCGTTGCTGGTAGTACATATCTGAGATGACTACAAGTGGATGGTATTAGAGCAGGAAATTAAGGACTGGTGGGATCGCAAGATAACAAATTATTTGCAAAATTACGCTTGAAGAAACAGATTAACGACTACTCAGGCAAAAGAAAGATTATTTACTGAAACCCATGATAAGTTCGTAGAATCGATACCCCAACTCTTGAAGAAACTTCTGGATGAAAAATCCGAAAGCAAATAAAGAACAACAGCTACTAGAGAAATTGATTTGAGGGGGAAGGACAAACCTGTCGGAGTGGTTTGAAAAGATCACCGACGATTTCTGCGAGGAGCAAGCTATAGAAGAAAGAACCTCGGTAGAAACCATTCGAAAGAAATTCTATACAGACCTTACCAAGAAGTTCCTATGCTCTTTACCGACCTGTTGCAGCTGCAACCTTTTTTCCCAAATTTTTCAAATTTTGGACCCTCCTTTTGATTTTATCTTGCCTGGGATTGTTTGGTTTCCTAAAATTTGTCATTCCTTTGCTATAAACTTTGATCTTTTGAAGACTGTGGAGTTTTTTGTTTTAGTGTTTGAAGCTTAAGGTCTGATTTTTGATGATTTTTATTTATCGCTGTTGGAGGTCGGATGATGAGTTGACTGTTTGTTCTGCTGTGTTGGAGGTTGAATGAACTAATATTTCCGCCGCCCAGCCGAAAAGCCTTTCGTTTTATTTGAACACTTAAACGTTTTTTGATTTTTTGTTATCGGAGGTCAGTTGAAGAATGAATTGGGGCATTAGTCTTCTACATCGCCGCCGTTTTGGAGGGAATATAGTGAACGTCTCGACGGATAGTTATTTTTCTCGCCGAACCCATGGCCTTTATTTTTTTGGTTTTATTGTTCAAACTTTTTGATGGTCGATGACTTTGTTTTTCACTATCGGAATGTTTTTTGACTTTGATCGGAGGGTTTGTCCTTTGCATTGCCGACACTGCAGAGACGTTCAGGTTTAAAGTTATGACCCGTAGCATTTATTCCTGCTGATCGCCGATGGGTTGTATTTTGTCACGGAACCATAGTTGTTTGTGAGTTCGCCGTTGTGGCTGTTGATCAGACTATATGCCTAACGTGTTAGTGGTTAGTAGTTCCGATCGCCGATGCATAACTATCGGCGGCGTTTAGTGCTTGGGATCGCCGACACTACGGAAGTGTTGAGGTTTGAGTCGTCGACGTATAGTGCTTAGAGCTTCCGATTGCTGATGGTTTTATGATCCGCAGAGCTCGTAATCTGTTTGTCGCCCACCATTGCGGCAGCCTAGTGAACTATCCACCCGAGTGCTAGTCCTTCTGATTGCCAATGGTTTTATGTTTCACGGGACTCGCAGTTGGTTTGTTTCCCGCCGTTGCGGCTGCCTATCAGACCCTTCTCCCGATGTTTAGAGCTGTCGATCACCAATAGGGTTTTTTTTCACCGTCTTTTTCACCAGGGGATTATATACGCGTTTTGGTCTAGTTAGGGTTTTTTCCACGATGAGGAGCATAGTACAGAGTCTAGTGTAGCGGCAATGTGGTTCATGAGGAGTCTGTTCTATTGAGGTTGTGATTTTGATTACATATGGTGGACTTAGAGGATTTTAAGACACAAACTTGCAAGATTTTCTTTGCCTTGTCATTCTTTCTTTTCATGCATTAATACTGTGTATAGTTTATTTTATAGAATGCATATGGAGGAGGTAAATAGACTGATACAGTTTTTTTGTTATTTTGGTAAAAGCTAAATGGTCTAAGGACATGCTATGTTTATGACAGGGTGATTGATGTAAAGAAGACATGTCTAAAAGACAAAAGCAGAAGAGGCAGAGAATTGGTTGAAGAATGAGGAAGAAGAAACAATGAGAGCTACAGAGGAGGCAGCAAGAAAGGAAGAGAAAGAGAAATGAAGAAGTAGAGATAAAGAAAAGAGAAGAAAAAAGTGAGGGTCTGAGATTAATAGGATCTCAAAAAGACCAACAGATTACTGAGTAGATTGATAGTGGCAAAGGCCTAGGCTTGGAAAAAGTTCATCAGCGACCAAGCCGGTCCCTCTTCATAAAGTGCTCTTAAATTTAAATTTAAAATGTAACATATTGTATAAATTATGAGCACATACTACAAGACAAAATTTTGGAACTGAAAGCTTGAGGAAGCCTAAAGGTCATCGAGGGGCAGCCTAAAGGTTTTGGTTTTTTGTATAAATATAAGAGAGCTTAGATGGAAAAAAGGGACTTTTTCCCAGATCATTTGTGAGAGTATATTGTATGAAGAAAAATTTCCTTTTGCAATAAAGAATTACAAGTTTCCTGCTGGAGAAAGCTTGGTGGAATGTTTCAAATGTTTTCCTATGGATCGAGTGAATGTGAACTATTTCATTTTCAGCTTACTTCCATTAACTGTGAGTTCGTTCTAACTCAGTGAATTTCTTCTTGTTATGAATGTACTCTGGTTTATTTTGTGAAATTTCCATTGTGAGTAATGAAGGCTATCATAAACAATAAGCTATCTTGTTGTTCATATTTCTATTAATGTTCATGTGTTATGAAATAAATAACAACTATCTGTAATTTTTCTTAATACATGCGCAGAAATACATTACTCATTGTTAGCTGGTAATTCTGCTTCCTAGGGATAGGTTAGTTAGTTAAATTTAGTTTCTTGTTGTGTGTGATTTAGATGCGAGAGAGTTAAGACGAGAGGTAAGAACCTGCGCATCACATTGTGACACTCCTCGTTATCTCTATCAATCTGCATTTTTAGACAGGCACTTGCACATCATACTTAAACACAAAAAACTAAAAATATACACGATGGACCGGGCTGTAACAGGTAAAACATTTTAATTTGTTACTTGACCTATGGTAGCTGGACCGTAAACCGGACGGTTTCCCCATACCAAATAGTAGCGGGCTAGTTGGGAACGTTTATTGGGGAGAATCCCTAACTGTTGTTACCTGCGATTTTTCAGGCCTCAACACGACCTTACTGTTCAAGTTCCTGATAGAAAAAGGAGTGGGTCATATTGTCGAACCTCGTCCATCACTACGCGAACTGCCACAAAATACCAACTGGGCGAAGAAACAAAAGAAGTGGGAGAAATTCATCGCCGAAAGGGAGTGGGAGTATTTCCTAAGCAAGTAAATAGAACTATTCGAGCTTTCTAAAGCGTTAGGTAGGAAATGGGGGGGTAGCTGGTCATATGTCGGGGTAAAGTAAAAGAGATTCTAGTTGACTAAACAGAGGTACCATCACTAGCGATGAAAAGTCGACCTAGAAAGGAAATCGAACGGACAATGATACACAAAGGTACGACAGATTTACAGAAGATAGAGAGAGAGAGAGAAGAGGCTGAAAAGGAGGGAGAAAGAAGAGAAAGAGCTATAGCACTGCAAAGAGGAATGAGTACTAGGGTGACAAACCAAGAAAGAAATTTTCCAGAGTCGGGTCATGACCGAGAAGAAGAAGGCGTTGATGAAGAGGCGTCACCCATGGAAGAATATCTATGGATAGAGCAGCGAGAATATCTCCAAATAGAAGCCCCTCAAGAGATAAGACCTCTGTCTCCAACAAAGCTGAGTACTATAATAAAAGCCATTGTTGAAGAGGACTTCAGACTAAGAGCTGGTGAGTTTGGTATATGGATCCAACTAGACGACGAGGTAAACAATGATAGTCATCTACTTATCCGTCGACCAGAAGAAGGAAACTGGGTCATGCTTCAGGTGTACCCTTCCAACCGAAGTATCCATTTACTTTACCCGACACATGAATGAGCAACCCCCCTGCCAAATACAGCTTTGGAGAATACAGAAAAATCTGACTTGCAAACAAATAATTGCAGTTGGACATCGACAGGAGAAGTCGAACCTGACTGACTGCTTGTCGGAGAAGAAATGACAAACAAAACAATCGACAGAAATGAGAGTTTCGTCAACAACAGCTCTGCACAAAAAGATAAACAAAACATCCCAACACCCCCACCACCGTCAACTCCTGAAGAAAACAACAACATCGAATCCAAAAATGGGTCACGGATCAATGCATATCCCTCTATATGAGGGTGATGAAGATCCCATATGGCATTGGTTTGTCTGCGAGTCGACATGGGAGGCCAATCAGGTTACAGCAGAAGATAGACAGATGGCATAGTTCACTGGTGCTTTGAAGAAAAGAGATCTAACTTGGTATATGACCTTTACTGAGAGAACCCCCAATGCATCCACGACGGAAATTAAAGCGCAATTTTTATCGTTATTTAAAACCCCAGATGCTAAACATCTGGCAGCTAAAAAATTAAAAACAACTTCGCAAAAGCCAGCAGAATCCGTCCGAGAGTATGACAAACGCTGGAAAGACCTTCTCAGCCAATTCGATTATGTAATTGATGAACAATTGTTAATTCAGTGGTTTCTTGTAGGTATTTCACAGAAAATTAGGTGGCATATAAGCCTGGAGACATTCAAGACATATGAAGATGCGCTTACTAAAGCCTTACAAGTAGAGATGGATGAAGACTTCATGGTATATCCCACAGATACTAGACTGGAAGAATAGCTCGAGATCATGCAGAAATATTTAAAAGAGCTAAACCTTAAGAGTTAGGACATCTGGTGCACGAAATGCTCAATGGTCAGACATTCAAAAGATAACTGTCGACAATACGTTCGATTTGTGCAAACAAAATGTTTTTGCGAATTCTGCCAAGAGCATGGAGAGAACACCACAAAATATTTCCCATTCAACATGAATAATGGTAAAGCAACGTGGTGCGCAATCTGTGAAACTAAAAATCATACCACCACCGACTGCCACCTGAACCTAAAAAATCGACAAAATTACCAGGCAGTCTATCAGACGAACGCGGTTGCGCAAAACAACAAGAACAATCAACAAAGCAATGCTCAAAGTGAACAAAATAATCAAAGGTAATATGTTCATCGATACGAGCACTGGTTCGACAACCAACGTGGAGGATATGGAGGTCGAGGTCGATTCTCTGGGAATCGGGACAACCGACCACGTCAGCCCATCCACTGTTTCACGTGCTACAAATAAGGTCACCGATACGCAGACTGTCCATACAAGGACAAAACTGACTTAAAATTTTGTCGTAGATGTGGAGTAGGGGATAACTCATTAGGGGATTTCCCTACTATGCTTGAAAAAATAAATAAAAAGAAAAATGTTAATGTCTTGTTGCGCGTACAAAAACATGATATTATCAATACAAAGAATTTACATATAGTAACCCGACAAGGGACAAAAATTGGGAATGATAATCCCCGAATAAGAAAAATAAAATAAAAGAATGATTATCCTGACCTAGTTAAACAAAAACAACTGTATAAAGACGCAACGAATGTATTTAGAGAATTTGCTCGACAGGAAGAAGCTGACGATAATCGACAAAAGAACAATAAGAGAATTAACACACTTAGTACAAAAAGATTAAACAATATCTCAATTCATCGACTTATTGTATAAAATAAAACAAAACAATAACAGCGAAAAACAAACAAAAAATATCTGCAGCCTAAACCAAAAAGACAAAAGTGATGCCGACCCACTCGTCGACCTAGAAATTGAAGCGTACCATGTCCAACAAGTTGTGCTCGACTTTGGATCACAAGTAAACATTATGACTCGTGACACTTGGGAACACTTGGGTAGACCTCAACTATACGAGTCAGGGATATACCTGAAATTAGCCGACCAAGGTCTGATTGAACCCATCGAAGTCTGGAAAAATGTTGACCTGACAATAAAAGAAATATCGACCAAAGTCAATTTCGAAATTATTGACCCTAAGGAAGGATCCAGCTCCTTCCCAGCGTTAGTAGGTCGACCTTAGGGAAGAAAAATGAAAGCATCGATATCCTTAGACAAGGAAAGGATAAAAATAAAAGGGAATGGAGAAAAATTCATAGTACCTATCCATCCATCTCAAGGAGAACCTTGGATAGAACCTATTGATGAAGAAGTCGACATCCGACAACTATATCAAATACAAAACAATGAGGACTACACAGAACCTAATATCTATGGTGAATTGCACTTAGGGAATCAAGACTCAGTAGGGTACAACTCAGATGTAGAATTATATGATTGGGAAGTCGAGAACTACGAAACAGAGGCAAGAGGATGTTGGACCATTCAAAAAGTACAGAAGAAACTAGTCCAATAGTGCTTCGTGGTGTCTATCATCCCAAAAATATTTGAAAAGAAAACTAGGGAATATCCTACCCTGAAACCAACAAATGTAAATATCATACAAATCCCAAAATATAAAAAAAGAGAATCACCAGCTATGCACATAGAACAACTATCCAGGAACATTGGTGAACATGGCTGACTTCAAAGCCTAGTGGAAACTTTCATAGGACAAGCTTCTAGATGGTGGGATACCCATCAGTCAAGACTGCAGACATGGACAACAGCTTCGACTTACTTTATAGAAAGATTCGGAGGAAAAAGGTTAACCAATCAAGCCCAAATACTTATATTTATCCAAGGGCAGGATCCAGAATACCACATAAGAACATGTGAAAAAGAATGCAAAAGACTTGGGTATAAGGATGAACGTACATGGCCACGCCTGTTTCCATCAATGCTATTTGACTTACCAAATAAATGGTACAAAATGGAAGAGGCTCGAGGTGAAACATTCCTATGGCACGAACTAAGAGATAATTTTATCAAAGATTTCAGCATTATACCACAAGATGAAAACTTGATCGAAACTGCAAAACAAATCAAGGCATTTATAGAATCAATAGAGAACAAAACCCTAAAACATGACCGATTGACAATAAAATGCAATAATATACAAACTGGGTCAATACGACAGTCAACAAGACTACAGATGGAAAATGAAAATCCAGAAGGGAAAAGCTTTAGATGGAAATCAAACCATGCCAAAATGACAAAACCAATTTGCATGGTACTCAAAGTCGAGACAACAGACAAAGAAGACACCGACTGAATGACTGCAGCAGACTTTCCTGCTACATTTTCACAGTTTAAAGAAGGGAGTTGACTAATCAATGAAACAAAAGCATCTGAATGGTTAGATGCTAAAGTGAAAACTAAATAATTCGACATATCAAATGATGATCGACCAAAAATAGCAAAAATCAAAGACTACTGGACTGAAGCACAAACAACAGAAATAGTAGACCTACTAAAAGAATTCCAGGATGTATTTGCTAGAGACTACAAGGATCTCAAAGGTCTAGTACATGAAATGGGTGAAATGAAGATTGACATTAAACCTGATGTTTGACCTATAAAGAAAAGACCATATAAACTAGCTCATAAATAAAAAGAGATAGTCAAGAAAGAGATTGATAATATGCTGGCAGCAGGAATTAACTACCCTATTGACCAATCAGAATGGGCAAGTCCAATGGTTGTTCAACCAAAGAAACGTGATCCAACCAAGCTAAGGATCTGTGTCAACTTCAGAGAACTTAATAAAGTTACACTAACAGACCCACTTCCGACACCTTATGGAGATGAAATCTTAAATGAGGTCGCAGGACATGAATGCTACTCGTTTACAGATGGATTCTCTAATTATAACCAAGTACCAATAGCAAAAAAAGACTAGAAAAATACAACATTCATATGTGAATTTGGCTCATTTGCTTACAGGTTTATTCCTTTTGGACTAAAAAATGCACCTACAGTATTTTCAAGAATTGTGGTCAAAACATTTCAAGAATACATTTACAAAACAATGGCAGTATATTTCGACAATTAGACAATATACTCTACGCTGAAAGATCATTGCAAATGGCTAAGGCTCATGTTGGAACGATGCCGAAAAATCCATCTATCTCTAAACAGCAAGAAGTGCATATGTCTGACCCCTATAGGGATACTATTAGGACACATTGTTTGTAAGGAACGCATCAAGGTTGACTTCGCAAAGATAAAAATTATCCTCGACTTAAAACCTCCGGTGAACCCAAAACAAGTCAGGGTACTACTTGGTCATACAGGATATTACAGAAAATTCATAAGATACTATTCAAATATGACATACCCACTAGAAGAATTGTTAAGAGAAGATCATGAGTTTGTCTGGACAGAGGAATGCGACATATCATTTGAAGCACTAAAAAGGAAGTTAGTCGAAGCACCCATTCTAAGATTCCCAAATTGGTCAACCAAATTCCATGTACACATCGACGCATCAGGCTTGGAAATAGGATCAATATTAACTCAACCAGGAGACGATGGAATGGCCTACCCTATAGTTTACAGTAGCAGAAAATTAAATAAAGCAAAAAGAAACTATTCGACAACAGAAATAGAAGAATTAGGAATGATTTTCGCATTACAGAAGCATCGACATTACCTACTAGCAAACCCATTTATCTTTTATACCCACCACCAAGCACTAAAATACCTAGTCAATAAACCCTTACACCATGGGAGAATTTGTTGATGGCTACTCCTATTCCAAGAATTTGAATTCGAAGTTGTGGTCAGACTAGGAAAATTAAGTGTCGGACTTGACCACTTATCACGAATTGACACAAGATAGGAACCACTAGGAGTCGAAGACGACCTACCGGATGCACATTTATTTCAAATAAAAGTAGCCCCAGCAGAATTAGAGGAAATAGCTCAGTTCTTAAAAGATGGACAAGCACCAAAAGGCATCGGTACGAAGAAGAAACAAATATTAGCCATGAAAGCTACACCATATAGCATAATAAATGGATTCTTGTATAAAATGGGCCTGGACGACATCCTCAGAAGATGTGTACTAGAACATGAAAGAAAAAATATTATGTATGAAGCACACTATGGATCGACGGGAGGACATTTTCAAGCAGACACAACTGCCAAGAAAATCCAACAGTCAGGGTTATGGTGGCTGACACTTTACAAAGACTATAAAAAGTTTGTAAGCCAATGTGACAGATGCCAACGACTAGGTAGACCTTTACCTAGCACATAAATGCCATTAATATCAGTAAACCCAAGTTTAACATTTGAAATTTCAGCCATCGACTTCATACGACGATTTCCCATACCAGCAAAAAGAATAGGTGCAAGGTACATAATAACTGCAGTAGAGTATGTAACCAAATGGGCAGAAGCAGAACCGGTCGACACATGTTCCAGAGAGATAGCTGCTAAATTCATCTATGAAAATATAATCACCAGGTTTGGATGCCCAATAACCCTAATCAGCAACCAAGGTTCACACTTTATCAATAAAACCATCAAAGCACTAACGGACCAGTTCAAAATCGACCACCGACGGAGTACAGCTTATCACCCTCATTCGAATGGAGAAATTGAGGCATTTAATAAAACATTAACAAAAGGCCTAACAAAAATATGTAACCCGACAAAGAAAATTGGGATGAAAAGATACCTGCAATACTATGGGCATACAGAACAACATACAAGCGTTCAACTGACCAAACACTGTTTCGACTAGTTTATGGACAAGAAGCAGTAGTTCCACTACATTTTCGACAACAGACACCTTTTATCACAGGGATTTTACATGTCGATGTCGAACAAGGAAGGAAATATCGACTGATACAATTAAGTAAACTAGAAGAACACTGACTGATTGCTTTACAACATCAAGAAATCCAGAAACAACAGCAGAAGGTATGGCATGATCGTAACATCAAAAACAAGAACTTGTCAGTAGGAGATCTTGCCTTATTATACAACAGTCGAGTAAAAGGGAAACCCAAAAAGTTACATACAGAATGGATGGGACCCTACATTGTCGAAGAAATTCATGCCAACGGATCAGTCCAACTAATGACGTTACAAGGCATAGTATTTCGAAAACTTGTTAATGGTGCCCGACTAAAGCGGTACAAAAACTAAAACAAGTTCAAAAAAAAAATAGAACCAATACCACAAACCAGGATGACAGGAAATCAACGTTTCGATAGCTGACATTACACCCACCGACATAACACCATCGGTCGTTCATAGGATCGACATCGACCAACGACCCTGAAAGTCACATCACACCTTCATGACTACGAGCACCAAAATCCAATCACCAATAACACAAACTCAAGTGATCGCGCTGGACCATCATGTCCACCATTAATACACCCATTGACAAAAACATCAAATGCATCGCCTATAAATACTGGATCGGAAGAGGATCATTTACAGTATTTTAAACAAAGAGAGCAACTTAGAAAATAGAAAACCGAGAACCAAGAAACTTTAAGAAAAGTCGAACACAAAACCGACAAAATGGCACCAAAACAAACTACAGCGACAGCCAAGACTAAGGAACTACAAACTGCTGAGACCCCATTAATGAGGAGGTTGAGGAACATAAAAAACACCAAGGTTCAAGAGACCTCATGGGCGAAAACATGGGCCGAGATCAAGGAATGGGCCTATGTCGATAAGAAACCACACCAGTTGCGGAGAAGATAAACCACAGTACTATCATGAACTACATGAACACATCGTTCATGGCAAGCTTTGGAGGTATGAAGGAAACAATAGTTAAATTCATTATAACCCAATACCACAATGGCAGATTCTACTTCGACAAGTTAGTCAAGATCTATGGTGAAGTAATATATAAATTGACCGGTCTATCCAACCAAGGTGACCCAGTACCAGTCGACATAAAATAAGGGCTAGTGGAGCAGCTAACTGGATCACCATTGGGGAAAAACTCAAAAGGGATAATGATTATCCAGATACAAGCCTGAACACCAGAAATTGTGGCTAAAATCATAGCAACAGGGCTTACACCCACAGGTCGAGGAAGCGACCTAAAATTGGACATGTTAGATGTAGTGGATACCATTGCCGACACAGGGAAAATCTACAGATGGGATGAGTATGTCGTCGATATGCTCAAAGGCATCTGTGAGAAATGCCAAGATTCGGGAGGGATTATAAGATTCCCGTCCCTTATAATATGGATAGTAATGTAATACTTGTGCCCTGTAGGGGACAAGTAGTTCCAAGAACCCACAAGATTCCATATGTGGAGATTTAAGCCATTCGCCCAGACTGGAACACTGAAGGAACTGGAAAATGAGAAAGTGTTGTTGGAAAACTGGTTCCAACAGCTTAAAATCCAGATGACTAGATGGATGGTGCCCCAAAACATCCGACGAAGTCTGCCAAAGACCGCACATATATAGCTGGAACTTGACCATACTGCAGTATGGTATATGCAGGGTGCTAAAGCAAAAGCAAAGACTCTCGACTACTATCCAACAGTCGAAGATATCTTCCGGGAGCTGGCTTGACAGTCTGGCACGAAACTAACAATACCAGTGAAAGCCAAGGAAGTAACCCTGGTTATAGAAGAACCACTCACTGACCAAGAAAAAGAAGAAGACTATGAACTTTGGCTGTACATCAGCACATTCGTGTCGGAGAAAACACCAGCATAAGACACCAGTCGACTGCAGATTACTATCATACCACCAATAACCCAAAAGGAAAGGACACAGACATAACAGTAGGTAATTAATCCAGCTGAGAAACGTGTCGGCCCAACTCAACAACAAGGGCGAGAAAAAGGACCAGAGGTCGACATAGAAACTGAAAACCCTGATTATGCTATAACCAAAGAAAACGTATGCAAACTAACAAAGGAAATAAAAGCCTCAAGGAAGAGGAGGAAAACTCAGGAATAGGGACAGGGGAAGGGGAAGCGCAAACTTATCATCGCAGAATAATCAGAAGATGAAGATGAATTAGCAGCCACGATTGTCGACATCATAGAAGACGCCGTAGCAAACAAAATTCTGGTGGAAGCACAGTTCCAAAAATTTGTCGAAGCATGAGCACAGCAAGGTTGACCAAAAAAGGTAAAGAGCACTTTTACCTCCACAGCCGAAAATGTGGTCGACTTAGTATCAACACCCCCACCCCCATCTCCGACTCAAATAACACAACAAGAAATTCCAAAGTTTCCTTCAATAAGCCCAGTCGACATATGCAAAAATGCTATGCCGAAAACCTTGAAGGAGAGGTTCGACCAAGACAGAGACTTCCAGGCCTCCATAAAAAAACTGTCTAAGTTACCCACTTATGTACAAAAGCTCACCACCAAAATGCCTCTGTTTGAAGCTGGTGGGTCACAACCTAGCCAAATACCCCAAAAACTAAGGTCTGTGGGAGTAATAAAATCCACATTTTTGAGGAACCTCGATAAGACAACCCAAGTTGTCACAATTCGGACCTCATTCTTCATCGCAACCGACCCCGAACCCCTTCCACCAGCCAATGAACCGTCAGGAAATGAGGAAGAAGAGAACATGGAAGAAATAAATCGAGAAATCGACGAGCTGTTCTTCGACATCCGGGAAGGTTCACCCCTATAGATTGATGACCCATCACCCGACCACATTCCCACTACTCCAATCACACCCGACCATTCACCATCACCACCACCACCCCCCAACCCAGAACCTGCAACCAAACCAGCTGCACCTGAACCACCTCTGCTGCAACCATTAGTACCAACAACATCTGTATCTAGACCCTCTTCACAAAATCCACCAGATACACACCCAACAGCAACACTCATCCCGTAGACCCAACCAGAAGTTCCCCTAACCACTGCAGGTCAGCAACCAGACAACCCAGTGCCAGAAAATATGATTCTTACAGGTACATAAGTACAGCAGCAAGCAAAGCAAAAGCATAAGAGGAAGAGAGATAGAAAGAAGGGGGACCATCAACCCCAAGCAACAATGGTTCACATCAGCCAACTTGGGTCAACCACTGCAGTCGACGCAACAAAGTTGAGGGATGGAGAGTTTGGACAACTCTTGGAAACCCTGGCCGTCGAAACAAAGACAAGGAGCCAGAATAGACGTAAGGAGATCGACGACAATAAAAGAGAACAAGTCGAGCTCCTAAACAAATGCAGAAACCTTGCACAGTCTGTGATACCAGGACCAATAGAGGTCGACACTGACAAGCAGCTAGAGAAAGCGTATCAGCTGTTTAAAAGCGTGGTGTCAGCACTACAAACACAGATGCAAAACATAAGGGAAGAGAAAAAAGAAGAAACAATTCGACTACTGATGTAGCAGCATACAACTTTCTCTGAAGCTTACAAAGTGCTTCAAGATCACATGGAGGATTCGGTCATCACAGAAGGAGTACTACAGGACTGGCCTGCTTATTATGGGAAAGTCTTTCAGTAGACCCGATAGACCAGGAAAGAAATCCAAGCACTGGAGAAGAGGAAGAGCACGGAAGAAGCATTCAGAAGCACCATCGAAGATCAAATCGTGCTTGAAACAAACAAACTATAGAAGCTCAAGCGACAAGCACACCAGTGGGTGCAACAGGCAATTCCGAGCTTAGACAAATTAGACATCATGTATCCGCAAATGAAACGACTTCTGGAGACGGCAGAAGAAAAAGACCATTTTTTTGGTCCCGACATGGAAAGGATAGCAGACCTTTCCATTCAAGAGAATATGTCGACACTGTCAAGCCTTACAACATTAACAATCGACATCCATAGAGTATTGCAAAGTTAGAAAGAATTCCAACATCAGCTGGCCGTGACGGCATAAGCAATTGTCAAAGTCTGTGTACAGAAACGACCAACCGTCGAACTTCACAACCCATAAAATAATAAACAACGAAATAACTACTTTAGACAGCCAAAGATTTTTTTTGAGTACCTCCCTTGTTTCTTCAGGAAGAAGAACAGTTTTGTTTGTGGGGGAGATGTTGGCAGACCTAGTCGACCAGCCGACTAAGTCGACTAGCCGACTAAGTTGATCGACTGATTAATTAGAGATTAGGTCGGCCACCTAAGGTCGTGTCAGTTGACTGAACCGACAGGTAGTTATTTGTAACTGTTTGTAAATGATATATATTAGGCTATTGAGCTAGTGGAGAACTCGATTCAGTTCTGTGTATTGTATGAACTCTCCTGTTATAATATAATCTATTATTCTTACACCTATATTCTTATCTCAGGTCTCTGATTTGTCTGTATGCTTTTAAATGTGTATTATTGGTAACCCTTTGTGATCCGTGAGATTACAACAGGGAACAACCCCCTTAGAGGTTGAATATATACATATAGATATTTTAGGTCTGTGTAAAAAGAATCTATGACGGTGATTTTCTCTTAGTTACTGTCAATGTTTCATTATTTAATATATAGTAAGGAGAGCCATGATGATAGCCACTATGAAAGGAGAGCATATACAGTCTCAGGGTAAATATTTTTGTTTGGCAAAAGGATCATATCCAAGAGAGGGATATATCTACTTATGAAATGAAGGTACACATCGATTAGTTGTGTTAGTTGGCCCCTTTTCCTAACTCATGTGACCCAGGTTCTGCGCAGCCCGTCAACCCAACAAACACCCAAGATACTGTCTCGACAGAGCAAGCCCCGTCGAAAACACCTGCGAAGCAGGTATAGTCTCACTCGAGATATCTCTTCCATGGGTAACCGCTGGAACCATGTTTCTGTGATTGTCGAGGGATTATAGTCCCTTAACGCGCAACTAAGGAGCTCAACGAAGGCAACAGGATGGTTGGACAGAGGAGTCAATCTTGCACATTGCGCCCAACTTATCCTTGCTCTCAACCTCGCAACTGGCGCAACCTGTGCGATGGAGCTGACTCGTACTAACAAAAAGTCTGTGACATACATCGTGACTTAAGGCAGAAACACACNCCTTGCTCTCAACCTCGCAACTGGCGCAACCTGTGCGATGGAGCTGACTCGTACTAACAAAAAGTCTGTGACATACATCGTGACTTAAGGCAGAAACACCCCAGCCGATATATATATACTTCAATGATGCCTTCCCAACATTCATCTACTGATTACAGGATAACATCAGACATTTAAGCAATATTTCAGCATTATATAGAAAGCAAATAATAACCATTCACATAAACATTCACCACATTAATCATCCATTCAAACACAATAGATAACGTGGAAACCCATATGGGAAAAACCACCAAGGTGCTCTTCATCTGGCATGAGAAAAGGGTATAGAAACTTGCAGTCTACAGGATATAGACTGATATTATGATATGTCTCTACGACTTAGACTTATGGTTCTCATGCTCTATGGTTTGTTCTTCTACCCTACCTCTACTCCTAGTGGTCTACACACACAGCAGCCAGATCCGTGTCTCAATAGCCCCTATTGCTACCAAACTCTTCCTATGATCTCTACAACATTACAGCAAAAATGGCTTCCTTCACCATGGATCACCGATGAACAGACCAAGAACAACTAGAAAACTAACCTAAACATAGTTATGAACAACTAAAAGCACTCACAACCAACCAACCAACCCTTTTACCATTGAATCCCTTCTATTTATACTATTTTACATGGCCACGCAAGGCCGACTGCATACAGGCAGTCTGTTAACTGTCACCATCAGCCACCCCTCAGGCTACAACTGTGGTGATTACGACTTAACACGAGGCACTATCGGTCTGACTTACAAATATTCCCTTGTACATGCGTGGTTGCACGTTTACACTGCCTTAAATGACCATGATCTGCCCCTGTCGCTTTTCGTCCATTTTCACCTGCGTGCTCCTACACTTCCTTTCCTTCGTCACACATCTCTCCATTCTGGTTGCGTTGGTCCTTTGCTTCCCTCGCGATCTTCCTTTCTTTTTGTCACGCACGTGGCACAGCTTCTCTACTTGTGCACGAACTTCTTCCTTGTGCTCCTTTCCCAGGCCAATAGGCCCCTAACACTCACATGTGGCTCGTCCTGAGTCATGAAGAAATGGACATATGAGGAGGCGTGATCTGCGCAGCAACCCCTTTGCATTTTTTTTTCTTGCGCACTTTCTATTGCTTTTTGGCTTGTGCACTTTTTTCCTTGTGTGCTTTTTTTTTTTAACGGTGTTTCTTGTATCGTGGCTTCTTCCCATACTTTAGAAGATTTTTTTTTTTAGATTACAAAGCTCATACAACTTCTTTTTCGGCATCCTCTAAAGACTTTTAGTGTCGAGTTTGACTTCTGACTATCACCAAGGTTGTTAGCATCCGATTTCGACACAACAATCCAATTCTTATTGTCATTCTCAGGCTCCTGGGGTTTTTCGTGTGCTTGCTGCAGCTTGTTCTCTTGCTATTATTCCTCGATTTCATCTTTTCTTCATCTTGTTCTTCACCACCCTCTTTTCCATAGATATGGACTTTGAAGAATTGTCCATATTGAAAACCAGAAATTACCCGCAAGCAAGGGTGGTAGAGGCGAATGATTCGCCAAAATTTGACAAATTTCACCTCAACAGCATGGTTTACAAGCCGTATCTGGCCATGTGGCCCTTCCCTAGTCCCCTGACACATGGAGACCTCGCCTGGACTACTGGAACTTGAGCCTGCTCGCTAGCCCTGCAAACTTTGTGAAATGGGGCAAGGACTCTGGTCCCTACCCTGTAGACTTTGTCAAATGCACCAAGGTCTCTGGTCCTTACCCCGCAGACTTTGTCAAATGGGGAAAGAACTCTGGTCCCTACCAGAGTCCTCTCGACTACCGTAGAGAGGGCTTCTAACCTACCGAACAATAAATAACCAAGGATGACTTCGCCAGATAGTTTTAGCTGTGTCGAAATAACTTGCAGACTGTTAACATCTTTCTTATTCCCATCTTCGGAGATACCCGACACACTGAAGGCTGCAACAACTACTTTAGCCCACAGGGCTACTTGCCATGACACACCCCAACCCATTTGTAACTGTAATTGGTGCTCAAGCAGCACGACCTAGCGATGTTTTCTCTAGGGGCGCCCATATCTTATAGGAGGAGCATCGGGTCACATACCATGTAGGCTTATCTAGGTGCATCATTAGGAAAATACCTTCCTTTGGTGTATTAGATATGCCTCTCATATTTGATATGATTAACGGTATCATCATTCTTCCGTAGTGACAGCCATCATCAAGTATTAACGAAATGGCCAGTTACCGTCACAGAGTTTCCCACAGTTGATCCACATAGGGCGATGTCTTGTTGCAAGTGCTAAATATTTGTGGAATCTTTATGCATTTAACAGTTTGTCAGTGTTTTCCAACTGTCTGGGACCTCCCACCATTTGTCTCTTAGCTGGTATGCTGGCGGGGTTATAGCGTGCAAGTGCTAAATATTTGTGGAATCTTTATGCATTTAACAGTTTGTCAGTGTTTTCCAACTGTCTGGGACCTCCCACCATTTGTCTCTTAGCTGGTATGCTGGCGGGTTTATAGCGCACCATTATTTCTGCACAACTTCCTCTTTGCGTGCAACTTCATCTTTCCACTCAACTTCGTGTTTCCGCACACGTTGTGTTGGGGATGCCTCCCTTACTATTTTCCTCCATTTTTTTTTTGCTTTTGCTTTTGCTGCATGCCTCGGACTTATTTCCTTGCACACTTTTAAGTGGCCAACGTCGGCTTAGGCTACGCAGGAGGACGAACCTTGTCCTGGAATGTCTTTACCATCTGCTGAACCTTAGCAACTTCTTTTGCGGCTCCCTCTACTTGTGCGGCCAATTGCTCAACATGGTCGGAATGGACATGTTCCAATGACTCCGCCTCTATTGATTGTATTATGACTTGAAGTTTTTGCTACACAGGTTGAATAATGTCTGTGAGCTGCTCAGTTGCCAACTAATGTGTCTCAACCTCAACTTCTGTAGCCTTTTCTCGCTTGCGAAAGGTCTGCTATTCTTGTTGTAGTCTCTTGATCTCTGCATTTTTGACAACCTTCTGTTGGAGGGGAAGCTTCCTCATTTCCGCCTTCCCAGTGCTGATTTTCTCATCTGCCTCTCTCGCACTCTTCTTGAGTATCTCAGCTGTTTCATTTTCGAGCAGTGCTCCCCAAATGGTAGCGACAGCATCTGCGGCCTTTGCGTAGAGGGCTTCGCCTTCTCTGATTTTTTCAGCAGCTTTAGACACTGCTCTTCTTCTTTCCTCAAGCACCTCTAGGGGTGTGCTTGGCATCAGCCTGGCTTGCATCTCCTCCACTTGCTGTCGAAGATCCTGTGCAATCTTTGTGAGCCTAGTCACTTTAGACAGGGAGTCTTCATCTTCTTTCCCCACTCCTCCACTTGCTACCAAATATCCTACGTAATCTTTGCGAGCCTAGTCACTTTAGACAGGGAATCTTCATCTTCTTTCCCCGCTTCTGGTGGGAATGCTGCAATGAAATTCTTGATAGAGTCCACCAATGCGATGCAATTTTGCTCACACACTAGTATTTCCTATTCTTTTTCGGCAAGAAGGGTGATGCACCCCTGCAGTTCCTACTCTTTCTCCTTCAACAGGGCCTTGCGCAGCTTTTCCTTTCGCTGCTGCATTGTTTCTTGGTAAGCAACAACATTTTCCCTTAGCTGAATTTTGGATGCCGCTGCCTGTTGGATGTTATAGACTTCCTCTAAGGGTATCTTGGAGAAGTCTATCTGAACGATGTTATCATCAGGTCCTGTGCTTATCTCTACGCCTGCCTCTAGTGCCTCCCTCTGAATCAACACTTTGATTGGCGACACTAATGTTGGTGTAACTAGTGGAATACTGGGATCAACACCATATGTCTCAGTCTCCACTATGGCTTTGACATCATGGATGGCCTCTATCAACTTATTGAGATGGCCCTCGACTTGGGTAGAAATGTTTACTTGTTGCATCTTCAGACTAGCGAGGTTATCTTGCGCGACCCTAGCAATATCGTCGGCAAGTTCCTGCAAATCATTTTCAGTCAATGTATTCATGTTCATTGTTCTGTCAGCTTTTTGTTTCTTACAGGACGTGTGGCCGTCTTCTTGCTATGCATTCATCTGTTTTTACAGATGCTCTTGACTTGGTGGGTGCTCTGATGCAAGATGGTTCAAGTCATCAATATTATCATCATCCTCATTGTGTTTCTGTGACGAGTCATCTTGGTTGTCGTCACCTTCATGCTCTTCGCCATTGACTTGGTGAAGCGACGGTTCCTCTGCATTCTCCCCTTCAGGCCACGGCTCTGCTAGTGGGCCACACCATTCCTCCAACCAAAGATTAGTAATTTCATCCACGTCCTCGTCTGTGATCATGAAGTCTGCATGGTGCACCTTCTTGAGTGGGTCCTTTGTTGGCAGTAGGCTTATAGTATGCGTGTCATCTTGAAACTTGATGAATGCGGTGTAGCCATGTACCGTCGTAGCATGGATTCTGTGGGACTTCTGAACAACTTCACGTAGTACCTCTCTGTGGACAAAGAATGCAATGTTGTTATCTTTCTAGCGATTGCTGTCCACCTTGTCTTCCCATAGATTTTGGTACCTTGCACCAAGGCAAGGTAGTAGGACATCCATCTGGACGTAGTCTGGCGGGTTACCCCATGCAGTGAATGAAATCAAGATCAGCAGCCAGGAATAGTGGAATTTGTAGGTGTCCTTGTGCTGGGCCTGCAGCGCATCGTCTATGAGTTCGTTCAGCAGTTACCGCGACCAATTGAATCTTCCTCCTAATGCACATAAATCTTCTAGTTCCACCATGATTGCGGAACATTGAGTGGGTAATGCCTTGTGGAACATCTTACAAGATAGGATCTTTGCGGTGATGTGCACACTTTTGTCCTAGATGGGCCCAATCAAGAAGCCCCGACCTGCTTGTTGAAGGCTATGCTTCCGTTTGATAGGGTTAATGTCTTGCTTGGCCAAGTATGACGCAGGATCGCTGCCTTCATTTAGGATGCCAGTGATCCTTAAAATTAACTCAGCATCGACCGGATATGGCTGATCTAGCCATAGGTATCTTCTGTGGAAGCAAACCAGTAAGTGTTTCGCATATGTATTAACTTGTACACTATGGCCAAAGTGAGGCATGAACAACATGTTGGTCAGACCTGAGCACCTAGGCGTCACTTATGGCGGATTGTTCCACGACCATGTAGTCTGTTATCTGTAGTCCTTCCTATTTTCGGGTGTCAAAGTCCTAGAACTTCAACCTAGCCAACTTAGGCAGGATATCCTTTAGCAAAGTAACACCATTAGGAATTCGCGGTGATACCAGAGTGGTCATCGCTTTCTTTGGGAGATCCCCCTCATGTGCATCAGTTCTCCTTGGCCGAATGTAATGCAGGAAATTCGGGTAAACCCGCTCTATCTCCTGCTCTCTTTGTGGAAGCACACCTTCATTCCTGATAGCTTCTGCTTGCTCACTAACAGGTGCCTTTCGTCGCTCCTCCAGAGTGGTTGGAGCCTTGTATTTTCTTTGCTGTGGTGGTGGTGGTGGTGCAGACACCTCTCTTGGTTGTGTCTCATCTGGCGGCCTCGGCTCTCTGTCAGGTTTTACAGCTGCTTGTTGCTTACGTGTTCTTGCCATGGGGCCAGTCTCTGTTGTTGCTATGGTTGTTGTACCTCAGGTGATTGTATGTCTTGTTCCTCGTCATTGTGGCAATCAGAGATAACAGTGGCATTCGATGCCTCATTGTCACTGGGAATGTTAATTACCATGGACGCCGACGTAATTGAACAAGGATAGCAGGGTTTAGCTTTGTAATCACGTGGATTTGGTTTTCTCAGGTCTCAGTGTGTGTAACAGAATGCTTGATGGGGAAGCCAAATATTTATCTGGGCCTTTGTGTCCTTCAATCATCATTTGATAGGAGGTCAAGGTCTAATCGATGTCCCGGGTTGCTTCTGCCGACACTTTCTGCATTAACTTCTTTAACTTGCTTTCTGGGTTGTACCTGTCATGCTAGTTATGGTAGTTATGTTGAGGATGGGTGATGGGACCAAAAATTACACTGCCATGTTCCTCATACTGCGTCGAATTAATGTTACTTAGCTATCAGAGCTGCTCGAATATTTGCCAGGGATTCGTAGCTTAATGCAGGCTAGCTTGTCATTCCCGCTTTTTGCATCCTTTTTTCACTTTTTATTTTTGCTCCGCATGTTAACGCCTTTTTTCTTTACTCTCTTTTTCTACACTTTCTTTTCCTTGCTTGAGTTCGCACTGTGAATTGCTTCTTGTGTGCTTTGTTGCTTGCGCTTATCTCTTGTGCTTTTATGGTGGTTATGTCACAATCCTGCGACATAGTAGGTTACGCCTTTTGGCCTCTCTCTCTCTCTCTCTCTCTCTCTCTCTCTCTCTCTCTTTTTCACATTTTAACCCAGGATGTAATGAGTGTCGTAGTACGGATTCAAGCGACTGTCATTAACCATACCCGTGACATAGGTACCATCTAACTTATGGAGTTTTACTAGGCCCGCATTAGTAATCTGCGCGATCCTGTATGGACCTAGCCAATGTGTCTTCAGCTTGCCCGAGTGCTTGACCAAATTGTTGTCATATCGTAAGACAATTACTCCTTCTTTAGATGGATTAACCCTGATATATTGATCATGCCATGCCTTTTGTTGCTGCTTACTTGGTTGAGCATCTAGTCGCGGGGGTATTTTCATCTCCCCTAAGTTTCTCATTATTCCCCTCATTTCTGAGAAGTTGGTATGGAATAGGTTCTAATAATCATGCAGTAGATTTGTGATCTTTGCAACTGCTCCATCATCCCAATAATCTTGGACATTGGAAAACTTTGGGTTCTTTGGCGATTCGATATGTACTTCCTTGATTTTCAGGGGCTGGAGGAACTGACCATTTGAAATGCTACTTTCTTCTACTTCACGCATGCCCTCTGATTCTAGTCTGTTGATATTAATCGAATCATCATCTGGGTCTCTGGTTAGTATGTACTGCTGAATGGTTGCGGTTCATTGGTGATAATTAGCCTCTTTGTTAGGGATATCATCACTTCTACTCCCCTTTTTCATCTGAAGCACAGCGTCAGTTGTAGGGTGCTTGTCAGCAAATTCAAATGTATGCGCAACTTGCTTAGTGAGCCTCCGATAATCTTGGGTTCCTTTTCGCAGCTACGTAGAGGTATACCAGGTTTCGGGTGTCATTTCCAATGTGTATATGAAACCCTCACAAGTGGGTAGCTCCCTTGACTTAGTCTCCATCCGTCGCACAGACCTTGTAACTCTTGTACACCTTCTCATAGAGACTTCGTGTAATCTATTTTGCCAACCCTCTAAATCCTCACTTGAGTCAGATGTACATGAACTTGCGCATCTCCAACTCATGTTTCCATTTGTTGTTGGATTGGTATAGTCTTCGTGCATAGTTGTGACATTGTAGATCTAGTCAAGGTAGTCACCCTATCCCTCATTATAGACAGGATCGACGTATCTTTGTCCCTTAAATGCATCGATGGGTGATACTACCCTCATTTCCTCATCTTCGAATGAGAGGATCCTTTTCTTGAAATTTATGATGGTCTGATTGTCTATGGCCCAATCTATTCCCAGTAGAGCAGGGTATGGGTTTGTGTCATCAACAATGTTAATGACTCCAAATGTGCGCAATCCTTCAACATCGATGGGTACATTGCTCAACTGGCCAATGGGTAGGACCTTCGCCTGATTGGAAAGTCGCAACTGAATAGGAGACTAGTCCAAGTGCGGCTTGCCCATACTTTCCCACGTTTATCGTGTCAAAATATTGAAATCTAAGCCCAGATCCAAGATGATATAATCCATGTCATAGTCACCTATCTGCGCATTCATCCTCAACTCGCGGCTAGTTTTAGATTTTTTTCGTACTTGGTCAACTCTCTTCTTAGGTTGCAGCTCTACATGAATCTCTTCTATCATTGCTTGCAGTTTTGCAATAGCATCTTTATCTTGCATTAGCATTAAACAACTTGATAGAAAGGTTCTTAGCTTACTAACCTTTGGTGGAGCCTTCTTCTACAATATGTGTTGAAACCGGTCAAGCATGTCCTTGACTTTTGCGGAAGTCGACGGTACTTTTGGGATGATGAATTTTGATTGTACATCCTAGAATATTTATTTATATTTCTGGATGGTCAGTGGCTCCTTTTTCTATGCCATTGGCCTCACTTGTGGATGTGGTTTCTCTTGCGGTTTATCCTGGTCTTCTCCAGTCGTCGCACCTCCTCGAGTTACGACAACGATGTTCAAGTCTCATGGTTCAGATGCAATCATCTAAACATTCACATTTGGATTTGGGTTCGGGTTTTGTGGAGGGCTAGGTGCTGCAATGGTCCTTGCTTGCCACTTTGCGATCAGCTGAGGACATTGTTCGACATTATGGTCTTGTCCCTTAGAGTATGAACAGGTCTTCGCAGGCTCTCAACAATATCTAGCATAATGACCCGGTTGTCCACAGTTATAGCTCATAACTTGACCTCTTCCTCTACCAAATCCTTTGCCTCCACCTCTTCCTCTGAAGTTTCCACCACCCCTTCCATATGGGTGTGGTTGCTATGGTGGGTATTGGTTCTGCTGGTAGTGTTGTTGATAGGGATTTTGTTGAGCATATGGCTGTTGAAGCGCGTATTATGGTTGGTACTGGTTTGTTGGGAACTGTGCAGGATGATACGAGGCTTGCACCTGCTCAGCCTGAGCGAACCCTTCATTTTTCATTAAGTAGGTGTCGACAGTATTTTCTTTTAAGAGCTGATATGCTCTACAATCTTTCTCATCATGTCCTACTGATTTACAAAATTTACAGAATAGGTTTACAGGGGTACTCACAACTTTTTGCAAATATAAACATTCTTCATCACAATGGCCTCTTAATTGGCATATGCGACACCATGGTAAGCCATGGCCATTTAATGGGTTGCGTGCACCTGACACAACGTAGTTCAGGAAGGTCAGACAGTTATCCTTAGTGTGTCTATCCGTCCTACATTTTGTGCACCATAAATATTCTTGTGCTTCTTTACCCTTCTTGATATCTTGAAGTTGTATCGTTAGATTGGCCAGTTGTGACTGCATCTGCACCATTCCAGCGGCACTATTTTCAATGGGCGAGTCCTCTAACTCCATTGACAGTTCTAGTGCTTATGTTTGTGATTCAATATTTTGCTGCATTAACGGTCCTCAGATATGTGGTAGTAGTGCAGGAATAAACCACTCTTTATGCTGCACATTGGACATTTGGGAGCTTACTTTAGCCATTAGTGTCTTGAACCGCTGATAAAAGTCCCACACGGTTTCTGCCGAAGCCTGCTTAATCTCCTTAATCTCAGTAATACATTGCGACTCCGATTTAGGTTTCCTGAACTCAGAGATCATTACAGCTCGAATCTCTTCAAGGGTCTTTTGTGGTGTTTCGATTGGTGTGACGCAGAACTTCATGAACCAGTCTAGCGCATGACCCCTCAAGGTCATAATCATCAGCGCTTTCTTTATGTCTGCATTATGGACTAAACGCACCATCCAAACATCTTCACAGAGGAACCAATGTTCTTCTTGGTCTTCCGTTTAATTGCCATTAAATGTGGGTAATCTAACATCTTTCGCAGCCATTGAGTTGGCGTAGGGGTTTTCTAGTTCATAATTCATAGGGGGTGTACCTTCTCGCACACTAGTTGTAGGGCTAACACTACCTGTATTAGCAGTCCTTTCTGGGGATGAAACATTAGATCTTACCTCTGGTGATATTGTTGGGGTTATGTAGTTACGTCCTAACCTTGACATCCCCTCAGAATCCTCAGAATCTTCTGGTCCTTCCAAAATCGGGCTATAGTCCTCCTCTTCATCGCAAGACCCTTCGTCTTTGTACGACTGAATTTCGTGTTCACTTCCCTTGAACAAGCTAGGATTCCATCGTCCCCTTTCAGTTTTCGTTCTCTTTCTCGATTTGAATATTCTTCCACTTCTTAGGACTCCAACTTCTAGTTCAGGCTCTGTGCTTCCTGGGAACATTTCAACTTACCTCTTCCCATCTTCTCAATAGGTCATCTGCGACATAACCTCCTTCTTAGGCGCGCAACTCAACTAAGCTGCAAAATACCCTTCTCATAGGCAAGCATTTTTATCCATGTATTTATATGTAACAAGTATCTTCTTCGGGGTCCTTGGAAAAAATTTATTTCGGCTTCACTATATGAGGTTATAGTATCTACTGCAAATTAAGTAATATATCCTTGCAATATACTATCAACCAAAAAATCAACAGCTTTAGAAATAGGGTTACTTACACTAGTTACCTCCTGAACCAACTAATCACTCCACTCGACAGTCTCTCTTCTTTGAAAATTTGTCCGCTTAGTCGCCAATCTTGACAACCATTTATGCAGTAAAATGGGGAATTCAGCAAAGAAGATCTCATGAATATCAGAATATATATATATATATATATATATATATATATATATATATATATTCGTCTATCCAGTTCTCTATGCTCAACCGCGTCCTTGAGCTCTCTTCTTGCGTGAATGCTAGCATTTTAGACTCTAGCGAGTCTTCTATCTCCTTCTTTGTCGAGTGCCACAACATTTCTCTCGATTTTATCAATAAGGTCCCAGCAACGGAACCATTTGTTGGCCACTTTTCCTAACTCGCGCGACCTAGGTTCTGTGTAGCCCGTCAACCCAACAAACACCCGACTCTACCGGCTCTACAGAGCAAGCCTCGTCGGCAATACCTGTGAAGAAGGCATAGTCTCACCCAATATATCTCTTCGATGGGTAACCTCCAGAACCATGCTTCCACGATTGTCAAGGGATTATAGTCCCTTGGCGCGCAACCAAGGATCTCAACGAAGGAAACAGGATGGCTGCAAAGAGGTTTCCATCTTGCGCGACCAAGCACAACTATATGTCATCTCACGCAAGTTATCCTTGCTCTCAACATCGCAACTTGCGCAACCTGTGTGGCACAACTGACTCGTACTGACAGACCATCTGCGACATACGTCATGACTTAAGACAGAAACACACCGGTCGATATATATACTTCAATGATGCCTTCCCAACATTCATCTACTGATTACAGGATAACATCAGACATTTAAGCAATATTTCAGCATTATACAAAAAGCAAATAACAACCATTAACATAAACATTCACCACATTAATCATCCTTTCAAACACAATAGATAACATGGAAACCCATATGGGAAAAACCACCAAGGTGCTCTTCATCTAGCATGAGAATAGGGTATAGCACCTTGCAGTCTGTAGGATACAGACTAATCTTATGATATGTCTCTACGACTCAGACTTATGGTTCTCATGCTCTCTGGTTTGTTCTTCTACCCTACCTCTATTCCTAGCGGTTTGCGCACAGAAAAACCAAATCCGCGGCTCAACAGCCCCTATTGCTACCAGACTCTTCCTTCGATCTCTACAACATTATAACAAAAATGGCGTCCTTCACCATGGATCGCCGATGAGCAGACCAACAATAATTGGAAAACTGACCTAAACATAGTTATGACCAACTAAAAGCACTCACAACCAACCAACCAACCCTTTTACCATTGAATCGCTTCTATTTATACTATTTTACATGGTCACGCAGGGCCGACTGCATACAAGCAGTCTGTTTACTGTCACCATCAGTTGCCCCCCAGGCTACAACTATGGTGATTACGACTTGACACGAGGCACTATCGGCTTGACTTACAAATATTCCCTTGTACATGCGTGGCTGCAGGCTTACGTCGCCTTAAACGACCATGATCTACCCCTGTCGCTTTCTGGCCGTTTTCACCTGCGCGCTCCTGCGCTTGCCTTTTCGTCGTCATGCACCTCTCCATTCTGCCTACGCTAGTCCTTTGCTTCCCTCGTGATATTCCTTTCTTTTTGTCGCGCGTGCGGCTCACCTTCTTTTCTTGCGCGCAAACTTCTTCCTTGTGCTCCTCCTTTCCGAGGTCAACAATGTTACCAAACCATTACTCCTGCGTTATGCAAGTAAGTAGATCACCTCGCCTACTCTGCTTTTGGTGGTTAAATGTTGTAGAAGAGGAAAGGAGGCCTCCAGGGATCAAGATTGAAGGGCTGGTCTTAATTTCATATTGAAGGTTATATATTCATGCAACCCTTCATTGATGAAGGGCTTTCAAAAAAACTCACATTTCAAATGACAGTAATAGATTAATTGCACACTTCATTAAAAAAATGTGCTAAAAAGATAATGCATTTCAATTAAATTTATGACACAATTTTTTTTTTAAATAAAACTTTTTTTTTCACAGGAAAAAATATCAGTGTTTGTTATTCATATGAATCAAAAGACATATTATACATCAACCATCTTCATGACAGGAGGAAGTAACATTCCAGTTCAGCATATAGACAAATAGAAAGAAAAGTCTGCAAAGCTGCTAGTCAACAAAATAGAAACAAAGTCTGATCGTAGCAGACTTTTCTCATCATCCCTGAATTATCAGGTCAGAATATGCTGTATAATCAAAAGTGACCTACAAACATACACTCCTAAGCAAGACCTGCTAGCTGATAGGTCTCCTATGTAACAGACAGAGAAAGAAGTACATCTGCATGTCATTCAAACGCTGAAAAAAGATGATAAACAGCAGCTAAAAAAGTATGAATTGGCCATGTTCAATGACCTTCCCATCCAATGTTTCAGTGAAATATCCAGATCCCAATTCCATTTTCAGAGCCTGCTTTTGAAGACCATCAGCTAGCATGTTGTGCTCTCGGAAGATATGTTTGAAGATTACCGGTGGGACAAGCTACAGCATATAGTTTATTTCATCACACCAATGCATCAGAGTAGGAATTTCAAGGGCTGTAAGTCTGTTTATCCAATAAATTATCACCATCGAATCACCAAAAATCAAATGAATGGGCAGACCCATCAAACAACTCACTCTAAGAACAGCCCAAAGAGCCAGAAGTTCTGCTCTTGTATTCGTACCGCAACCACAGTCCAAAGAGAAACTATAAAAACTTATGACATCTTATGACATCTTCAAGTGGAAACAGTTTGCTAACTCTGGCTTAATGGACAACACAAACACAATAATGGCTGCCATTTCAGAATCCTCATAAAAGTTTCAAATTTCAAATGTAAATAAAACATAAACCTGTCACCAACCTTTATGATAAGTCTGTCCAATACTTTGAAAATGGCTATTAGCTGTGAATTTCAAATTGCCTATAAATATTAAAAGTTAATACTACAGAATTATGCTACTATCATTAAAACAAAAAAAAACTTAAAATATAAAACACATTTGAAAAACGTTAAATATCTAAATATCTTTAAATATACAAATCATCTTTCATAACCATGTTATGAATTACTCTTTATAAATATTTAGGATGTAGAATACACACATTGCTAATTTTAAAGCTAAATAATAAGGCGCTGGTTTAAACATAATATAATTGAAATTTTTTGGATAATTTTTGTTGGAAATCTTACTAAAATTTTAGTTTTTGGAATAGTAAATATCATTTGTTAACATTACATAATGTAATTTAAATATAATAAATGTTTGCTAGAACGAAAGTTACTAAAAGCTCCAATTCTTATAATAAATAAACTATTTCATTTAAAAACGTTAAATAATAAATTTAAAAAATATAATTTATAATTTAAAATTATATAACTTTTTAATTTCTCCTTACAAACAAGTCATCACAACCTTCCAATATTAAATATATACATATTCTTAAAATAACCTAGAATGAGTATTTAAATAAAAAAGCCTCACCATTTCATCATGGTCAACTCTTTTTTTTTTTTAATTCCTTACTTTGGAATTGACACAATGATCTATTTTAAAAAGTAAGATGATCTAAGCAACTTAGTCGTAAAAATTGATATTTTTATGTGGAAAAAACCTTAGCCGTAAGAATAAATGTATCTATTTATACTCTACTGATTGTTATTTGTCCCGTCTAAATCCACCCATCAATTCTGCATGCTGATCATAAGCGTTAGTTCCCATTATTGGGGCCAGAATAGTATAAATTGGGGTGAGTTTTGGCTCATCCTCCGAGAATAGTATAAAGTTATGATGGCTATAAGTCTGTCCAGAATCAGACAGCGCAGAAGTAGAACGTCTTGAAGAGGAGACAACATCAAAGAAGACCAAAAGAACATTCAATTCCAAATGGAAAACTCAGCAGTAAGGTGCTTACAACATAAATTCTGTCAACAGTCAGCAGTAAGGTGCTGTCAACAGTCAGTAGTAAGGAGCAGAGATATTACAGTTTTCCTTAAAAAAACAAAGTCTGGAGCAAAACTTATGAAATATTATGTAACCCATCCAGCATCCAAATTGGAATACTATGTCATATATATTCAACACATCAACAAACCACCTGCTAGGGAATCTAGTCATCTATCGATGAGGTTAACGGTATCAAGGTTTAAATCTGCAGAACAGTTCAACATTATTTTTTTATTTTGTGTTGGTAAGACTTGCATTTTAATACAAGCGCGTTGCTTTTGTTATGTTTCCTCTTGCTCCAGGGTACATAGGGGCGCCCGACAGGACGAGGATTAATGCCAGATAACGCGCGAAATTCTCCAATTTGACTCCAAACACTTTATGGTGTTTAGCGGATGCAAACCTAGAGCATCCTGCTCATGGTAAAAGAACATTACTGAAACCTCTCTGCTTGCCCTGACAGAAAAGAGACCCTTTCAATCCGGCAGCATATCTTAAAACCACCTCGGTCAGGAATCCAGGGTTTATTAAGTTGGGCTGTACTCCATCATTAACTGACACTAAGTCCATATCCTAATGAATTTCACAGGTGTAGACACATTAAACCCTGGCTTGCTTAAATTTTGCAAACCTGGGTAAGGCAATCACGATTCACTCATGAATTCAACAAGATTACAACTCAAAGTTGACTGTATGTCATGTACAATGCATAATAACAAAAAATAAAAGACAAGATGAGATCTGAAATTATTCCTCTGACCCATTACACCATTCACCTAAAACCTATGAAAAAACCCTTCCCAAAACCTCATCAGTGACATATTTGACTCCTCAAACGAATGGTAAAGAACGAGATTTGCTTACCAGGACACTTGTGTAAAAAAGAAAAGAAGCAAAGAGGGTATGAACAGAAACTAACCTTCTTCTCTCTGGCAAGATATACATTGCCAAATTTCCCCCGGCCGAGAGGTTTTCCAATGTCGAAATCATTGAGAGTCCAGCGTCTTTCATCCTTCTTAGCATCCTCCTTCTCGTTCTTCTGAGAAATCTGAGCTTGCAATGCAATCCACAATCAAAATAAAAACTGAATCCATAATAACTGAAATCAATCTACATGGAAGAAATTAATCCCTACCGTTGTTTTGTCAGGAATGGCATTGACCTCTGGAGCCATCACCATTTTTTGAATAGCAACCAAACTGAATGAATGGATCGGAAGACAAGCTAAGATCCGCCCAGATGAGGTGATAAATAAAACAATCAAATGGGAGCCTGGAGGCTAAGAAGAGGGCTGGCTGGTGATCTGGGCCAACGGTCGAATTCTTTGACCCCAAATCCCCCACTGGAGTCTGGAGATGGGGTAGAATACCTGGAGTCGAGAGTCGCTACTTGATGGAGCGGAGCGTGGGCAGTGGGACTGGCCCGACTGGGCACGGTGTTAGAAATATTTACCCGATCTGCCGTATGCGTGTAGAGCGGCAGGGTAGGGCCGGGCGATGGATGCGTGTAAGTAATTATCCTTTATCATTTATATCACGTGAGAGTAAGTGAGTGACGTAGGAGGGGAAGCCGGATCGGATTGGGGACTCGAGACTCGAGACAGTCCGAACGACATAGCCTGGTAGGAGTCAGGACTGCCTGTCACCCATAAAAAAAATTAATGGCGGGCGATTTTAATGACAGCCCTTTAAATGTCATTTATATTTAAATAAATAATTTTTTTTTAAAATGTCAAAAATTCGAAACCTCATTTTATATGACGGGGAAAATTGAGATACCCCTTCACTGACGGGCTGAGAGGCCTTTGACGGGCCCTGACGGCCTCAATTTTGATCCCTGGAGGCCTCCATGGAGGAGAGTTGGCCATGTTTCTTCCTTTTTACATTAAGGAGTTATCACTCATTCAATTATTCATTCAATTAGGGTTCTTGTAAGACCCGCATATTTTTCCTTCTTGTTCTTGAAAAAGATGAGGCAGTCAGGGGAGACCTTAACGATGGAAAGGAGAGAAGGTGTGATCCTATTTTAGTTCCTTAACTTTACATGGTAATAAGGGAGAGCGACTTCCCTCCTTTTGTTTTAAAAAATCTTATACATACTTGAGTTTATGTGATCAATTGAAGGCGAAGAGAACAAACCTTATAAGGAGAACTCAACTTCCTTCCAGAGTAGATGAGTTGCATAAATGGCGTAATGTGTTGAATTCCGATGTTCCAATGATTTTTCAAGGTTATGATGGGGGATGGAAAGGAGATGAACCCATTGAACTATCAAAGCTTAGGATTTTTCATGGAGAGATTGTTTTCGCAATTGTTTCCTTGTGCAAGTAAGTATTGCGGTTCTTTATTTTATCCATTATAAATGTTGTGTTTCAGTGGCAGTATGAAGTCCTTATACAACTAGGCTATGGTAATAAAATATACATTACACTTAAGTAGATATCATGTCTTTTTGTCACCTAGCGAAGGCGGCCAGTGAGAGGGGACTAAACCCCCTTTTAGGCTTATCTCTTTAGATACCATTGCAAATTATAAGCCATCTAATCTGTGCTATGAAGAGACGACCTCCCTATGGAAGAGCCAATATCAACTTTTGTCTTCTTGTCTTGAGTTAAAATAATTGTATGCTTAAAAAGAAAATAATACTATCAATAGAGAGTGTGTGTGAAGCATGGCCTTTTGGATTTGTGTACGTAATATAGACAACCTTTTGGAGAGAAAGTCATCTCACCTTGTTAACATTTGTTGAATGAACGATCTCTTGAAGAGAGCCATCTCACCTTACAATTTTCTATGTAATGGGAGGCCTTCTAGAAGAGGGTTGTATCCCTGTGTTGTTAACGCTCCTTGTAATGGGGAAGGGTACCATGTAGAACAACTGGATGATAAAAGGTGACTTGAGTTAAAATGTGACCTGAGTTTGATGGACTATCTTGTGATGTAATAACCAATTAATTAAACATGGAACCACTGTTTAAATATTGTGGCTTGTGAATCTCAAAAGAATACACACCTAAAGGACTTCAAAAGCATTTTTATTATTATAATCAATGTGATGTTTTAGTTCTTGTAGAATTATATAAATAGATCTTACCATGTGCCATAGTTTTACCATGTGTTATAGTTATGCATGGTAAGCCTTAAAGGCTAATGTTCACGTGGAGGTATTGGCTTTGTCTTATCGCTTTAAATTATAAAGTGATCTATTATAATAATAATATAACTAGCATACCCCCGAAGCAGGGGAAATGAAACATCGAAGATAAATTAAATATGATGTAAGATGAAAGAAAGTTGTGTCTATGTAGATAATAGATTCTATGTGTTGAAAGCAAGTCTTACTAATTTATAATATAATAGGCATTGTAGTTAATTTAAATTGAAGGAAAACTTTGTTGCAATATTAATAAGCTATAAATAAAAACCCAAAACCCATGTAATCTATGGCAAGTAAAATGAAATGTACATTAATTTGTCACACAATAAAGTATATATATGTGAGTAAAACAATAAAGGGATAGGTAGTGATCAAGTTTGACTCTAATTACGTCGTAAGGCGTTTACCAAATGGAGTCGACTCCCCTCATTTATTGAGTTTTTTTCCTTCATCCGTCGGATGAAAACGTCTGACAATTGGGGAAATCTACTGCGTTGATGCGTTGATCCTGATCTGCTAGCTACCTGGCATTTCTCTGTCAATTGAACTGCCCCTTGAATGCACATCAATGCGCATAATCTCTGCAATCTCTGCCCTGCCGACATTCTTAGGCGGTGATACTGCCTCGAGGTTTATGATGGACAGTCACAATGCCATGAAGAAGCTTCACTTTCTGTTATTTCCAATGCCATGAAGAAGCTTCACTTTCTGTTATTTCCATGGTTAGCGTAGGGCCACATAAATCCTTTCTTAGAGCTCTCAAAGGCTCTTGCAATTCATGGCCACACCGTTTCCTTTCTTTCTCCGGGCCGGATCGATCTGCTGGAACTGTCGTTACCGCCCACAGAACGTCTGACTGCAAGGGCGGAATGCACGGCAGACATCCCGACAGAAATGGCATCTCCGTTGAAGGAAGCCATGGATACTGCCTCCATCTACCTCTCGGATGCAATAGATGCAATGAAATGACGAAGGGGGCTTCATTTAGAACAGGCAGGCCAGATTAAGCATTATAAAAATGAGGAAGCAAATTATTGATGAAATTCCTGGTGTAATTCGGATCTACAACGATGGTTCAATCGAGCGTCCTGTCAACGCTCGGAATCCGCCTGTGAATGCTTCTCAGGCATTTGTGGATGGAGTTGCAACCAGAGATTTGGTGATCAATCCTCAGACGGGCATCTGGGCTCGCATTTATTTGCTTGAAACCTCGACAGACTCCTGTGGATTTTTCCGTCTTGTGATAGTTGTGATAGGCACGACTTGCAGAAGCTACAGCGAACTCATATGAAGCCGCGGCAACAGATCCAGGTACTCTAGTACCGCTGTTAAATATATAAATTTACACCATTCATTTTGGTAATATATTGTGGGGATGGAAGTGATCCTCAGACGGGCATCTGGGCTCGCATTTATTTGCCTGAAACCTTGACAGACTCCTGTGGATTTTTCCGTCTTGTGATAGTTGTGATAGGCACGACTTGCAGAATCTACAGCGAACTCATATGAAGCCGCGGCAACAGATCTAGGTACTCTAGTACTGCTGTTAAATATATAAATTTACACCATTCATTTTGGTAATATATTGTGGGGATGGAAGTGATATAGAGCCAAAAAAAATTATTGTTTGTTCATCAGATTCAAACCTAATATGAACTAATTATACTGATAATTATCCGTGCGCTTGGATTTATACCTGCTATCATAAATGTTGAATGCAGCGTTGCTATAATCAGAATAGCAGGTGCGGAAGCTGTGTTTTTTGGCAAGTTCCCATATGGGATTCATCTTGTGACCCCCAACCCCTGCTACCAAATTCATGCTTCATGAGCCTCCCACTGGTTCGATCTGCCTCTAGAATGAAAAAGTCTCCAACTCCACTGTCAGCCAAAATCTTAGCAGCCATAATCCCTATAGCCCAAGTTATACATGACAAGAATAAGCAAACATAAAAGATACATTAAAGAAACGATCCAATTCCAGGCTCAAACTAATAAGTAAATACATTTTCCATTGCTTCCTACAATCCAAAATTTCATTTTGTTACCTGAAATGCCTGCACCGACAACAATTACAGTACAGGAAGTTGAAGAATCCATGCGGATGGGGCGAGTACAGGCTATACAAATAGATATCAATGGCGGACAGGAAATTGTTACAGAGTACATTACCTTATTATATTGTTTGTAGGTAATTGGTTCTATTTTGTTTTTATGTAAGGACTCCCGTCTGTGTTTATTGTTCCAGCCCAAGGTTCCCTGTAGGATATTCTTTGTTTGCAGCATATGGCTCCTTCTCATGTCCCTGCCCCAGCTGATTCTGCGTTTCTCAGTCACATGAACTATGGGTCCTGAATTTTGCCCGCTGAGCAACTCTCTGATCTCCTCCTTAGAGACCTGCCAAAGCCCGGTTTCACGTGAAAAATCATATCAACATGCCTTCATTGAATTTGTGTGCATGATCTAAAACTTGTCATATTCTTGTATCACTGTGTGATGAAACTGAGGTATAACTTCAGAGAAACAAAACTATATACACAACCTTGAAAGCGTTCTTTTATTGCACCCCTGGGATAGTTTATAAATTAAAAGAACGCCGTGTATATACACAACCTTGAAAGCTTTCTTTTTCATCCGTTTTAAATTCCTAATGATGAATGGATCCAGCGATCCCCAAATCTCTCAATAGATAGTGACAGCCTACAACCCCTACATCAGTTTTTGCAACCCCATACATTAACAGCTCTTCAGCCTATGGGGTGGATTATGGCAGCAGAGCGTAGCTCTGAGAGTGTTGGGTTTTGCAGCTGGCATTGATCCCTGACCTTCAGCCACATCTACACCGCCATATACACCACGTACCCGGCCATTTTACTACCATAGTCGTGCTAGAGGAGAAAGGAAAGCTGACCGGAGGGAAGTTCTGTGCAAATTAGTCCAACATAGATGTATATTTGCAAAAATGAACCTGAAACAAAAACGAAAGGAAAGTATTGCAAACCTTAACCAGGAGGGCGGTTCTTCTGAGTAACCTCGTAAAGTGGCACCTCGGTGGCGTAGCAGCAGAGCCACACTGACATTGCATAGCACTCAGCTTTTGAGTCCGTAAAAAAATGTTAGACGAAATGGGGTAGGGTTTACCCCTTTACATTTTACTTTCTACTGTGGAAGTATCTACCACCTTATCCTGCGTATGCGTGAATGAATTGTGTAGCAATTGAAGAAACATCCTGTTTGCTTATGTTTTTTTTGCGTGCCATGCCTATTTCTATATACGCAATTTGATCACTATGTATGCCTACGATTAAATCTATCTCTGTCTTCGCTACTTACTTTACTATGGGTAATGCTGTAACTGCTCTTTGTACTGGAGACCGATTCAACTGGTGCTGCTTGTTCTGCCTTTGCTGAGTATGCAGGGAATGATCATCCTGGTACTGCTTGTCGTAGTGCTGCTCTTTCAAATGATGATGCAAATACATGGGGCTTCTGGTATGGGTTGCCAAAAGCCAGACGCGTTGCCCTCATGCAATGGCGAGCCGCCCTAGGTGAGGCGCATGGCTCTCATGCAATGGAGGGTGTAGATCTTAGGGTTAGGTTGCGGTCAACTGATGATGCAAATATTTGGTGCTTCTGGTATGGGTTGCCAAAGGCTAGACGCATTGCCCTCATGCAATGGCGAGCCCCCCAAGGTGAGGCGCATGGCTCTCATGCAATGGAGGGTGTAGATCTTAGTGGGACCCAATCTTTTGACACGTCTCGCTTGGCCTCAGCTGTCTCCAGTAGTGGAGCGTGAATGGATTGGGACGTTGGCAACGAATTTACGAGGCACCACGCTAAATAATAAAGCATTCTAGCAGGGCGCCCCTCTGTCAATCGCTTTCAACTCTGGGTAACCGCCTCCTCACTTCAACAAAACTTGCCCTACTTATATCTTCCCTGCTTTCAGTTCCTCATTCATTACCTCTTTCTTTCACAACTTGCCTTCCGAGTGCGGTGTAACGAGTTTCCAAGCCTTTGTTAAGTGTTATAAGAGAATTTGAATCGTTATTAGCTTAGCTTCTCTTTAAATGGCTGCTTATATTTCTTGGCCTCGATTGACTGCGATGCTGCATATGGTGGTGTGTATAGCAATTTTATGTTCATCCTCGGCTGCTTCTGCTGGACAGTGTAGGAAACTTGCTGCTCTAGTGGAAGAGCCCTCTGTTGTTTTGACTTACCATGATGGTCCTTTGCTCTCTACAAGCGGGATAATCCTTGTCCATTTGATTTGGTATGGCAAATTCACCCCTTTGCAACGCTCCATTGTGGGGGATTTTCTGCAATCTCTTGGGGCAAAGACGTTAGAGGGGATCAAAGCAAAGCAACCCTCCGCGTCCACCTGGTGGAAGACCACAGAGAAGTACGAGGACACCGCTTCTAACAAGAAGGCCCGTAACAGAGAACTGAGATTGCTGCTTTGGTTGAAGCTGTCGTTAAGTCAGGAACTCCGCCGAAGAATAATGCTGGAAATGCCAATGTTGTCTACTTAGTGCTTACGTCCGAGGATGTCACCGTGGAGGGTTTCTGCATGAGTTCCTGCGGATTCCATGGCAATCTTAATTTATTATCGCTTCAGCAATCAACAAAAAGCAGAAAGATGGATAAGCATGAACAGCTTCTGCCATACGCGTGGCTCGGGAACTCTGCAAGTCAATGCCCTGGACAGTGCGCGTGGCCGTTTCATCACCCCATTTAC
>LPNX010936013.1:109797-232042 GCA_001517045.1 Pseudotsuga menziesii | reverse complement strand
TATGGTAGATATTTAAATTGTTAAACAAAAATTATTATATTTTGTAAATATGTATATATTAATAACTATGTTTTATAATGGTTTAAAAATTCATTATTATAAAATAAAAGAAAACGGTTAATTAATTAAACTTATTAAAATGTTTGATCATAAAGGTTTAAAAATTTGTTAAATATTTAAATTCTACAATTTATTATTATTTAAAAATTCTTTATCATTAAGGTTTAGTATGGTAGATATTTAAATTGTTAAACAAAAATTATTATATTTTGTAAATATGTATATATTAATAACTATGTTTTATAATGGTTTAAAAATTCATTATTATAAAAGAAAACGGTTAGTTAATTAAACTTATTAAAATGCTTAAATTTTGAAAAAAATTATTATTATAAAATAAAACGGTTAATTAATTAAACTTATTAAAATGTTTAAATTTTGATAGTTAAAGTGACTTTTGTTACATTATTTAAGTTTATTAGATTGATAAAATAATGTATAATGTAATCATTCAAATTTCATTCGATTGAATAAATTATATTTTAGAAATTATAAATAAGGGTCTAATGTTGTAAAATAAAGAGTATTAATTAATTAACCTTACAATTTAAGATTGATAATAAGCTTTATAGCGTTAAATTGTAAAGTTAGATTAAATTGGTTACCTCACTTCACCAAATTAATTTAGATTTAACTAAAAAATGAGTACATAGTAAGATTTAATCAATGAACCAACATTATCTATATGTTCTAACTGAAGTAAAATTTGTGGTGAGATTTGGTAGGATCTATAGTTTTATAAAAAATAAGGAGGAGGTATATGCTTTGGAATGCGTAGCTAACAATTTCTTTACTCAAAGAAGGAGATCTTGATTGATAGGGATAAGCAATAAACTCTAATGTCACTATATTTTCTAAAATACAATAGAGTAATATCTTAGTAAACACTCATGAGTTAGGGAAGAATGATTGGGTTTCAAACTATTCAAGGGTGATCTATGTGTAGTATTGTATCAACCATAAAATTTTATTAACTAAAATTTGTGGTTCAACCCTTCAAATTGTCTTTCTTGTTGTGTATGTCCACATATCCTTACTTAGCTTGCAACACGGCGTTCTTTTATTGCACCCCAAGGTACAATTGCTAGTTATATCTACAATCAACATTGGTATTTTTATTCATCATACATGTCATATCTTTAAGGAATTGTCTTATGTGATTGGGGTTCAACAACTCAAAATTTCATTCTATCATCATGAACCTACGATTGATCATTCTTACACTGGCGTTAAATACCATCAAGACAGGGGGGGGGGACATGTTGTTTCCCAATGTAAATCACATTATATCAAAGAGAGACTATAGGAGAATTTATTGGAGATGTTAACCATTTGTAGGCTATGTTTATCAAATGATGAAGAATTTTGTAAAGATGTGGCCAGAAACACTACCTGACATTAGATGGAGCATAGAGCCATGCATATTCAAAATCATCAAATCATATATAAATAGTTCATGAAGAGTGAGATTTGTTGTTGTTGCCTTATCATATAATGGAAAGTTAGAGATATTAAATCCATGTAATGACAATTGTGAAAACTATATACTTCAATAAAGCTTCCAACAACCCATTCTAATAAAACTGTTTAAAGTATTATTATATTTTATAACTCATTATAATAAATCATAAAAAAAAAAATTATTATATTTTATATCCCATTCTAGTTAAATTATAAAAATTAAATTGTATTTTATATTAATAGTCACATCTAAGTTATTATGTTATTATCACATTAAACATGTTATTATCATACCACATCCCAACAAACATTTATTTATTTATATAATTTAACTTAAATCTTGTTAGTGCATGAGTGCATACTTGGCATGTGGCTTCAATGTCAAAGTTTATGGACGAGGTATCTTCCATTTACCTTAATTTAACTTCAACGTGTGACTGCATGAGTGCACACGTGGCAGTTACTCCATTGCCAAAATTTACGATGGAGTTATTTACTTAGTTATAATATGTTTATAAAAGTAAGATAAGACCTCTCATTTTTGTTGATCTTTGTATTTTTGTGATCACAATGCTTTCATAACTATAAATTTTTTACTTTATAGTAATCAATCAAGTAAGCAATCAACCGAGTTGAGAGATACGACGACCAAAATTTAGTTTGGTGAAGGATCGACTGCATGTGACAAAGGGTAATTTTTGCAACATATGGCAAGTTTCTTGAGGACTAATGTCTCGGTCAACAATTGTTTTTGAGTGCAAATGACGATAGGCATATGAGGCTGGGTAATTTTGTAATTTTTTATTCAACTACAAACGATGATAAGAACTGTTGTTCTTGTGTGATATCATAAATGAACTTGACAAAGTTTTTATGCCCTAACGTTTCATTATGTGATGGAAACTCAATATTCCCTTGTTTTATCCTTCATATGACGTATTTGATTGGCAATCAAAGAATGATGGGATCTTTGATCGGTGTTGAATGAACATAGTAAGTAAAGAATAAGTTGGACATTAAAAATATGTAATGCTTTGGGATGGAGGGAAACATGATGCATTGGTTATGGATGTGGTCCTCTATATATGTGTTGAATTAACATAGTATGTAAAGAATAATAATATGTTATTCTTTGAGATAGATGCCAACGAGAGATGCATTGGTGTAAGTTGAGTTTTAGTTACGATAAGTTGAGTTTTAGTTACGAGAATTTAAGATGATGAGATGAATCCTTTTTCTTACATATGTTTGTATAAAATGTTTCATTTAACTTATGATAAATTTGGTTATATACATAGTAGGCATTTTGTACAAAAATAATGAGCAGCACATGCTAATAAAAATTAGCTTAAATACATCTAATATCTACTAATAAGATTGTACACAAGAATACAACCTCTAAAAATTATCTATTTGACATACTATAAAGAACAAAAATTCCTTCAAAGCCACTTAGCATAAAAACATAGCAACCATAAAGCATTGTCCTCCTTGGGATTAAACTCGCATCCGAATGAGGATCATATTTTATCATCAAGAGTGACATTCAATCAGCATTTAATGCCTTAACTTTTTGGCACATTTAGCTATTAAACAAAATACAATACATATATTTTCTTAACACCGTTATAAACATTAAATTGTTCCACATAATATAATGCAACACTTTACTCACAACTACCCAAATGATTTTGCAAATTTGTGCTCTCAACATGGTTTGCTATGTGCTTTCCCTTTTATTTCTTATTATCTCATATTTAATATTATTATCAATTTTTTTCCTTATTATTTTATATTTAATATTATTTATATATTATATTTTATCACTTTTAATGTGAATAAGGTTAAGATGTAAATTAAATTAAAATATTATATTTAACTAACTTTAATGTGTATATTAAAAACTATGACTTATGCCAACAATATTGCTAATAAAACCAAAACATTCAAATAAAAAATTAAAAGACAACTTATATAACTCCTTTACATTTTAAAACAAGTTAAATAAAAATAAATATAATATATAATAGCAATTAATATAATATAGCCTGCACGGGTGTGGTTCATTGGTGGTTCCATTGTAATGAAGCTGTTTGTAAATTGGAGATCATGAGATCAATCCCACCTGGGTGTCCCATGACCCCATATCACCCGAGTAGCAGCCCGTGTCATGCCAAAAAAACAATTAATTTAATATATTTATACCATATTCATAATTTATCAGAAATGTTTTTGACCTTTTATCTCACTGTGATTGTTCTATCTGGAAATTGGAAGATGACCAATGTACTATTTAACGCTTCAGTTCAATGGATTTGTTACAGGAAAGAAGGGCGAAGGGATCTAACGAGAATTAGCCGTTACTATGTACAAAACACAATATATTGTTGGCTAAAGTTGCCACCGCATGACAGAAATTGGCCCTCTTTCTCTGTTGGTGATGAATTCTCTCATCAAAGTATCGTCCACTTGGCAGAACCTGTTCTCCCATTCAGAAGGCTCAATCACCTCATTCCCGAGACCCAGATCCCTGTCCTGAGACTAGGGGTTCTTCGATTCTTTCCAGTCTGATACATTAAGCTGAGACTCGTCTCCTGAACATGGCCTTCAATTCACTCCACGCCTGATATTTATAATGGTTTATCACGGCCTCTTAGGATGTTAGGCGCATAGTCTTGTAACCAGGCTTCAGCTCAAAGTCAAAGTGGTGTATTGCATTCAATAACGAAGGAGAGAGCTCATCCAGGAGGACTATGGCCGAAGTTCCTGCAATGGCTTGAAATTGGAGGGGTCAAAGTTCTATGCAACAGTTCTTGCAACGGGCCCAATAGACCAATAGATAGCCCCTGAGAGCCAGAGAGCCCATGCTATGCGTGCGGCACCGGAGACTAGTGATGGATACGCCTTCCTTACTCTGCTGCTGCTATCATCGCCTTTTCAATCCTGTGGGATATCTGGTCTTGCTTCTCCTCCTTTCACATGTTTTTCATGGTGGCAAGCCAAACCCAGAAGAAGAAACAAGAGACCTGCAGGAGCAGCAGGAACTTAAGTCCACGACCGACGAACTGAGCAGATTTGATGAAGTGATAAAGATGCTCATGGCGTTGTGCATGGCGTTGTGCAATGCACCAGGAGCTCAGCTAGTTGTGGTCAAAGCCTGAGCTTAAAAACATGTACGTTCAAGTCATCCAACGGACCAACAGAGAAGTCAGCCATTGACTTCGCTGTTGGTCCGTTGGATGGCTTGAACGTACATGTTAGTTAAATATGGCCGTGGTCAAAGGAGGCCAACTCAACTACTTCAACGCTTTTGGAGTTTCCGATGCAGTCCTAACGAATTCAGTTTCCTTATAATTAATGCCATTTCTGGTCATGTACACGAGGCAACTCCTCATTGGCCATAGACAGGCCATAGACAGACGACGAAATGGCTAGAGGAGCAGCCCCTTAAATAACACCTTCGGTGTAATCAATTGAGAGATAAGTTTCTAGTTTAAATTACATTAAGAATCAATATCAAGTTATTGTTCGAGAGACAAACTTAGTACGTGAACTCAAGTTGTTTTTTAAACGATAAGTTTGTGTGTTAAGGGAGAGCTGCTGCTCAAAGTTGGGTGAACCACGTATATTGATGTTATTCTTGTATTTGCACCTTATGTGTTTCATCTCTTCTTTATTTAATAGTTGTGAAATATATTATAATTTTTATTTTATGAGTGGTTCTAATAAAAAAATCATACTATGTAGCAAAATATGTGTAAATGTGTGCTTTCACTTTAATTTAGTGGATAATGTTGTATTGAGACTTTACTCAACCTTTTAGCTATACTAGCAATGAGTAAGTTATTTCAATGAGAATCAAGATGACTATAAAAGCATGCATATGATCTTTGTTTAAACAACAATTGTTTATTACAATGTTGGATAAAGGTTTGGTTGATGTAAACGTCATGGCATGTTTTCATGTTAGTCTTAGTTATTGTGTAGTTATTATGTTAATTCTCCCATGCAATTGCAGGTAGTTACTATCTTGATAGAAGGTTTGGCTTATCCATTATTATTTCCATGAGTCTTCTAATGTTGGTACGAGTCTCTACATTAAGAGGGGATAGGGTCTTATCAACAATTGGGATGTGACCCTATTTAAACAAGCAAGTTATTCCTAAATATTATTGAGTTACACCATGATGCTAAATTATGAGTAGAGATACCATTAGATGCCTTGTGTGCAATCATTTTTAGTGTTGTGGTGAAATAAGGTGTGATTTGAAGACTTGGAACATTACTCAGAATAAACTTGCATTTATTTGTAATAATTACCTTAGGATAATGATTATGTCCAAGTAGGTAGTAGTGAATGGTAAAGGTTGTATGGTAAGTAGTTGAAGTGAATGTTAGTCATATGACTACCAATCATAAGAAAATCTACTTAGTAAAAATGTTGTACTTCATCATTAGCTTGTAATATTATATCATCATTGGGACTAAAATTTATGATTGAAGCACGAAGCTAAAAGAAAAATTTCCCCATGATCCAAAAAAGGTAAAGAGAATATTGGGTTAGTTACAAAAACATAAAAACTTGAAAAATGGTATTTGCACATCATGTAAGTTGGACAATTGGTGTGCTCTCTTCCACTTTCATGTGTTCATGAGATTGATTAAAACTGGCTTCCTCCATAGCTTTATCTTTAAGGGAACTAACAAAGATTTTGGGACTTTTTGCATTGTCAAAAGTTAATTGTGCAAACATAATGTGCTTTATAATTAGTTTTTATAGTTAGTTGGAATGCATTGTGATTTTCAATTCCAAATTTCTTGTTTCTTCTTTTATAATTTCAAACTTGATATGCTTATTATCACTGAAAAGAGAAATTGTTATCTTAAGATCTTGAATCTATTTATCCAACATTCTAACTACTCTTTTGAACTCTACCAAGTCGCAAAGGTCACAACTAGAGGGTTTTGCTATACTAAATTTATCCTAGTTTCAAATAACAAAATCATACTTATAGTTGAAACTGGCACCACCTACACCATTGAGAAAACACAAAATGATGGATGTGCCACAATATTTTATGACTCCCTTCCCATCATGAAAATTTTGCACCAAAAATTGAAACCAACAATTACTTTTGTAAATCCATCGAGGAGAGACTTCATTTCTATTCCTCCGACGATCAAAACTGAAATAAGAAAACATGTGAATAACAAGTCATGGACTACTATCTGCAGCCCTCTCCCTATAGGGAAAATCCAATGTTAAGGTCCTACCCTAACCCTTACTATAGGAGTTAGTCCTGCATTGTATATGACTACATCTTTGGAATAAGGTCGTGTATTTAGTATCCAACAATCAATGTAAAAATGGACTCTCTATTAATTAAGACCCACTAGGAAGTTGGTACTTATTAATTATTTGACCATGTCAAGTAGTTAAGGTTTTGGATCTAAGAAGTTTATTTAAAGAGCTATAAGGCTATAAAGGATTATATATATGCCCAAGTGAAAGGTATCCCAACTTTAAGAGGTTCATGAACATTGTGCCCATAATCCATTTCCAACAATATTTGTTTTTTTGTTGTCTAATGTGTCTTATTTTGCACTATAAATTCTGGTTTCCCCAACCTTAAGAGGTTCATGAACATTGTTCCCATAATCTATTTCCAACAATGTTTTTTGTTGTTGTTGTCTAATGTGTCTTATTTGCACTATAAATTTTGGTTTCCACATCCCAATCATAGGTCCTTCCAATCTGCTTTGTGATCTCAAAAATTAAGTGTCACTATATCACCAATCTACCACAAGTTAAGTGTCACTATCTACTAGTTTGTTCATGCCTAAACTACCAACTATTACATGTAATTGAATTTAGAAGAAATACCATAATTTCACTTCAAATTGTAAAATAACAACAACTACCTATATAATTAAACTCTACATCCAATCAAAATATCATATAAAAATCATTATAAAACAAAATTTAAAAATAATAATTTTACATTTATAAAATATTTACAACTACATTGAGCAACTTTGTTTTTACAAAATGACCATAAATCCAAACAACTTCATGAATAACGGGCAAAGCATCATTCGTCCTCACCCTCCCTTGTTTTTGAGGGTTAGCTAGTTTTTGTCGGTCTGTCTTTCTCACTAACTCTCAGCGAAATATTTGGGTTTCTTTGACTAGGTGTGTAGTCCACGTTTTGCTCTATGTCTGTTTCATAAGTGTCTGTCCCGTCTGACCTGCCGACGTCAACCCTCAAACCTTCTGTGACGTGACTTCACGACAGTTTCTCTGGGTTTGGCAAAACCTTATGATTCTCTGGATGCCTGGCATGGAGTCCGTCCTCTCCATGAGGACTTAGTACCAACCATGTAAATAAAGTGGGAATTATGTTTACTTCTAGTGTTGGGGTTTGGTTTGTCTCGGGTTTCTCTCTCTCTGGTTTCTTCCCCTCTTCTTCGATTTTGACTTGCCTTGGTTGGTGGGTTTAGTCGGTTAGCTTCATTTTGAAAGGTGGTTTTGCTTGGTCTTGCTTCTCCTCATGGTCTCTGGTTTTTTCCCTTGTAAGGATGTTTCGTGACCCGTGGGTTAGGGTTAACCCTGCTTGGAACTCTAGGGTGCTTCCCCTGCTTTGTCGTGTGGTGGACTTCACGTAGTTATGTGTCTTGGGTTCTATCTCGTATGCATGGTCTTGTTTCACCATCGCGGTTTCTGCTTTTTCCCTTGTAGAGTTGTTTCGTGACCCATGGGTTAGGATTAACTCTATTTTGAACTCTAGGGTTTCGTCCTCTGCTCTGTCGGGTGTTGGGCTTCACATGGTGGACTTCACGTGTCTTGGGCTCTATCTGGTTGGCTATGGTAGTGGATTTGGAACCTGGGGGGCGTATGAATGGGGTTTTGACCCCTCTTGTGCCCTTTAAATCTCGGAGAAAGGTTAAGGCACTTAAAATCCTGGAAGAAAAACGTCATTATGCACTTAGGAGGGATATCTACATGGACAAGGTCGAGGCACTTTGCAGTAGAGCCCTCATTGGGTGTCTAGAGTATTGCAATCTTGGAAAGGAATAATGGGTGTCCTGGGACACGCAACATTGGGAACCGCTCATGGATTATATCCCTACCGTGAGTAGGCTGGAAAATGGTTGGTATGTTTTCGTTTTCTTCAAAGAAAATATGCTTCTCAAATTCTTAACTCATTATGACCCATCCGGAATGGCTCACTTGTGCTCAGCCACTAGCACACATGTTTTGACCCCGTTCATGAGAAAGTGACCATCCATCACTTGTGGGTTTTGTTTCTTTCTCTTCCTCTCCCTTTCTGGAGTAAATACATCCTGGTTGGTATTGCAAACACTCTAGGTTGTTTTGTGGTTGTTCTGTATAACTTCCAACTTACCTTTGACAAACGAATGATGAGAGTTCTAGTGGAATTGGACCTCTCTGCAGGGTTTCCAACTAACATTGATATCCATTGTAACAACTTCATTCATACCCAAAAGTTGGACTATATGAACGTGCCCTTTTGCTGCCATTGTTGTCATGCTACTGGACATCTCCGACATAACTATCCTGTGTTGCTCTGTGGCTCCCCTCGAACTTCAGACGACTTGAACTAGGATCCTAACTCCTATGTCTATGCATCGGTGGCTCATTCTATATTGTCCTTTGCAAGTACTTATGACTCTTCTTCTCCTACTTTATATCAGGGTCTCACCAAAGGGGAATTGAAATATATTTTGGATATAGAAAAATAATCCATTTGCAAATGTTCTGATATTCATCCTACTCTTAACTTGAATTGTCCATCTTTTTTTCTCCTGATTTAATTAGGGATTCATATTCTTTGACATTGGGGGTATGCTCTACCTATAGGATTGCTACATCTTTGGGACCCTCAACAATGGAGTCAGACTCCTATCTGGTTAAGAATTATTCTGACCTACCCCCTTAGTTTCTGTCTTGGTCCCTTGTGACAATTTCTTGGCTACTCATTTGGATGGATCTAGCATGCCAACTGCTCTTGAAAAACCCCTCTTTTCTGAGGTGGACATCCCACCTTTGGATGAGACTCTTAGAGCCCATTCCCCTCCTTTGATAAACACCCCCTCACCTACTAGTCCCTGTGAAGCACCCTCCTTTTCAGACTCTTCTCTCCTCAAGACTCTTGATATCTTTATTGATAAAACTTCAATTTCTCCCACTTACCCTCCCCCTGGACTCAATCTGATATGAAAATGTCACCATTCGGAGAGGCATAAGACAAAATCCTTTTAAGCCACAGGGTTACTTTGATGGTCATGCCTATCAACCTCTTTCGACTAGGATAAAGGATGCAACGAGGACTTTTTACCCTTCAAACTGACCTTCCCTTAGGGATCTTAGAGCAGAGAACTCCTTGGAACAAGTTTCATAATATCAATTCTATCCCTGAATATCCTTGGTTTTGGAGGGCCCTAAAAAATCAAGGCCCTTGGTTCTCTTCTCTTTGATATTCATCCTAACATGGTATTCTTGCAATAAACCATGTGCGAACACTATCAAGCTCTTCTATCCTTTTTCAAATTTAAACATGGTTGGGAATTCTTTGCTACAGACTCCCTTGGTCTCTCGGGAGGCCTACTCACTGGGTGGAACCCCTCACTGGTTCGTTGAAAGGATTTTGTTTCTCATTTTGGTATTTGGGTTAAGGTTTTGAGTAGAAACACTTCTTTGGAAATTACCTGTATCAACTGTTATGGTATGTATATGAATAGGACTATTTTCTGGGACTCAACGGGTAAAGATGTCATTTTTTTATTTCCCTAACCTAATCATGTTGGGGATCTAAATTTTACCCTTTCAGATGTCGAGATCTGGGGGTAGAAATCTCATGTTGATCTAGAATGCTCCTTCTTTTCTCAATTGTTGGGCCGTACTAAAATGGTGGATGTTGCTTTGGTTGTTGCTGGCCCGACTTGGAGAAATGGTAGGGTTGGGTCAGAAGGAATCAACAAGAGATTGGATAGATATCTCGTCACTGCCTCTTTGATGCCTTGCTTCACCCAGTATAGAGCTTGGACACATCACTCAGTGATCTCTAATCACTCCCCTATCTGTCTCGAATGGGATGACACAACTCATAATCAGAATTATCCATTCAAATTCAGAAAGGATTGGTTACTCATAGAAGGTTTCTCACAGCTTGTGCATTCCTCTTGGTTATCTGTTACTGATCCCCTGGGGGGAGATGATATGAATAGGCTGGTTTTGAAGCTTAAGAGACTCAAATTGGAAGTAAATAATTGGGAAAAGATGCAAAAACAATTGCATAGGAAAGAACTCATTGATTTAGAACGTAATATTCAACAACTTTTATCTCTTTTCCATACTAGTATACTACCTAAATAGGAAATATAGAAGCTTACTTCCAACAAGAAAAGGAAAGATCAGATCCTGGTTCATGAGGTTCTTACGTGGCATTTAAAGAGCATGGCACTTTGGATTGAACATGGTGATGCAAATACAAAGTTTTTTCACAATTGTACTTCTGCCATACCCAATAATAATAATATATGGGAGCCTACGGATGAGGATGGAAGAACTGTTAGTAAACTTGATTAGCTCAAAAACATGGGGATGGATCATTTTAAAAGCCTTTTTAAGGATGATGGAAAATCCCTTATTACGAACCAGCTGAAGGTAATAAAACACTACCCATATTTTCTCTTTGTGGAAGAATCGGTGAATATGGAAGTTGAGGTTATGATGGAAAAGATCGATTTATCCCTCAAGATTTTCAGAAAGGACCGTAGCCCGGGTCCTGACGGCTGGCATGTGGAGTTCTTCATCTACTTCTTTGACCTGGTAAAGTTGGATTTATGTAATGGAGTGGAGTCTTCTCAGAAAGAGGGCAGGGTGGGGAGACCATTAAACTCGACTTTCCTGACTCTCATCCTAAAGAGTGATAAGCCAAATTCCTTTGCGGACTTCAGACCCATCTCACTATGCAACCTTTTATATAATCTCATCTCAAAGGGCATATCGAATAGGCTCAAGCCCATCTTAGCAAAAGACATCTCTATGGAATAGTTTGGGTTATTGAAAAACAGGCAGATTCAAGAACCAATTGGCATAACGCATGAAATATTACATTCTATAAAAACAAAAAATTTGGAAGCTCTGGTACTTAAATTGGATCTCATTAAAGAATTTGATAGGGTCAACTGAACCTTCTTGCGACTGATCCTTTTACAAATCGGCTTGCCCCTGGGTACTGTTAATTGGATAATGGGTTGTATCACTTCTACAAATTTCTTTGTATTGATAAATGGGTCTCCATTGGGTTTCATAAATGCTATGCGTGGTATCAGACAAGGTTGTCTCTTATCCCCCGTCCTCTCTCTTATGGTCATTGAAGGGCTTAGTCGAACAATTGGAGCAGCAAAGAACTCATGCTTTTTACAAGGTATTTGACTCACTCCCTCCCTGGCACTAACGCACTTACTCTTTGTGGATGATGTCATATTATTCGGAATCGACTCTCTGGAGGAATGGACTGCATATAAAGATATTTTGAATCCCTTTTGTATTGCCTTGGGTATGTGTGTAAGTGTAGAGAAATATTCCTTTCTCTATAACAATATGCAGGAGGCAGTTAGTAGAAGTATCCATGATATCTTCCAATATACTAATGGAGTCGATTTCTTTTGGTATCAAAGATCTGGGTTTTTGGCTCAAACCTTCTGGATTTAGTTCAAAAGATTTGTGCTGGATTGTAAAGAATTTTGAGAATAGAATATGTCAATGGACCTATAGACTCTTATCTATTGGAGAAAGGCTCACCTTGGCCAAATATGTGTTGACAGGGCTACTAGTGTATTGGTTCTCTCTTGCTGATATTCCAAACTCCATCCTTAATAGGCTAAGACAATGTATCTTTTCCTTTCTTTGGGGGGGCTCTCTTCACAAGCGCAAGATTCACCTTGCTGACTGGAAAGGTCTCTCTTGTCCCTACTCACATGGTGGTTGGAATATTAAAAATATTGACTGGTTCAGTATCTTGCTTAGACTAAAAATCCTTTGGAGCGTACTAAATAGTCATGGACTCTAGCATATGGTTATTCAGGAAAAATATCTCAGAAACCTCTATTTTGAGAACTGGCTACGAAAGAATATTTTTATGGTCCAAAACTTCCTCACACATTTGGAATGGATTCATCCGTGTTCTCCCTTGGCTCGTCAGGAATTTGTGATGGAAGGCTAGTAATGGTGCCAATATCAAAGTGGGAATTGACCTTATTGTTGGGTTAAACTCTGACTTTGTGCTCTTTGCTGATCTTTGAGAATATCTCCAAGACTACGGTATTATCAATCTCACGCAGGTTCACAACTCTGGGTTCCCATCAATCAATAATTGGGATGGAAGGCTAGTAATGGTGCCAATATCAAAGTGGGAATTGACCTTATTGTTGGGTTAAACTCTGACTTTGTGCTCTTTGCTGATCTTTGAGAATATCTCCAAGACTACGGTATTATCAATCTCACGTAGGTTCACAACTCTGGGTTCCCATCAATCAATAATTCTTATTGGTTGTAGGCAGATGATCTAGATGATAAATTACAATGGATATGTTTGCCTTAAATATGGCTTGGCCATAACATATTGAAGAGACACTTCTCTTCATAAACTATATTTTAATATTATTAATTACTATTAAGAATAGTTACCTATTTATTACTATTTTCTTGTTGTAACATTACCTTCCCCTTAGGAAAGCTTTGTCCTCAAAGCTTAGATTATTGTTGTCATCTTTTCATTCTCGTTTTGTATTGAAACAATGGCATTACTTCCTTTATGTCTTTTTTATAACTGGTATTAGGTATGTTCTTGGTCTTTACACAATAGTTTGTCATCTTCCTTTCATTTGTAACTTGAATTTGTACTCCATTATGTTTATTATTGTTATCCCATTTTCCTTGTACATGAATATGAGGAATATTTTGTGATTGACCATATCAACCCTTGTTTTAGAATTCGCTTGTCCTACGATACTTAGGATGTCATCATGTAATTTTTTCATTTTATTATCCTTACGAGTTATCTCGAGAAGTGGCGTTTCGCGAGGCTTCTCACTCTCGAAGTCACCTGATAGTGTTATATTTAGGTTTTTCTAGGGTGGTAGAAGAGTTAAGGTAGAAGATGAATCTATGATATATGATTCCTTTGAGTTGGATTCCTTTGCATATTGTAGGATCCATCTTTTGTCATTGTATGGATCGTCCTTATTGTCAACGATGCTGGCTTGACTCTCATTATGATCTTGGTCGAGCTCATCTTTATTAAATATATTATTGGTATTTTGGTCATCCATACGATATTTAGTCTCTTTGTCTTGTTTATTGTCTTGATCAATTTTGTTACTATCATTTTTGTGGACATAGTCGTCCAACATATTTGAGCTACTAATATGGTTTGTATTAGACCTTAGTTTTTGTAAGATTTCCATTATCATGGTATTCTGGTTGTGTCTCATGATGCTGAAGTTTTGTGCCATGGTGCTTATGTTCTATGTCATCGCACATATCTTGTCATCTAACTCTTTTTGTTTCCCGTGTATGATGTCTACTTTTTCATCAAGTTTTCTTCCTAGTACTAGAACAACATCTTTGATTTCTTTCTTAAGTGCCTTGTTATTTTTTGTTTCTTCTCTAAGTTTTTCTTGGTTGGCAACGAGGGCCTTGACGTCCTTCTCCAATTTCTCAAGTTTGTCTTTTAATTCCGTCATAGCTTGGGTCCTTTTATGCGAATGTGTGTATTTGGAAGTTTATTTTGACTTATGGAGGAATAAAAGACAACTAATGTCTTTGAGATAATTGATGAATTAATAATAATTATTATAATTATTTAATGTGTTGAAATAAAATATTTTATTAAAAAGGTGGATTAATAAGTTTTAAAATATTATATAATAATATTAATATTATTATAATAATATTTATTTTATTACTATTGCTTTTGTTTGTAGGGCTAAGTGGAATGAGGGGGGGTGCAGTCTTATCTTTTCTTTTTAACTTTTTTCTTTCTTTTCTTTTCTTTACTTTTTTTTACGTTTTTTTTTCTTTTCTTTTTTGGACAATGTCCTATATTTTAGGGAAACCCTAAAAACTAAATTTACACAAAGTGTAAATAATGACCAAGGGCTGTATAGCTTTAATACCAATGCTACATTGTATCTAGTGTAATGGATAATCCGTATCTGGATTAAGTCAACTTATATCCAAGTTTAGGGAGAAAGATGTCCCATCTTCAAATAATAATGTGCAAAATGTATAATAATTGAATGAATGATAAATTACAGAGGATATGGTTGCTTTAAATATGGCTTGGCCATCACATATTGAAGAGACACTTCTCTTCATAAACTATATTTTAATATTCTTAATTACTATTACGAATAGTTACCTATTTGTTACTATTTTATTGTTGTAACACAACCTCTGCATTTTTGAAGATATTGAGCCTTTGATAGGCACTTCCTGTTACAAAATTTTGAATCTCTTCCATTCTTATCCGTCCGAAGATGCTTTGGTGATTCGCAGAGTTATAGTACTGGCTCCTACAATCACTTACCCCACAAGGTACTTCAATGGTGCAACAACTACAAACATTGGTGGAGCTGGGATTGTTTTCCTTATTAGTTCTTCGCATTTCTTCCATGCCAAGATGGACTTCGGTAAAACTACTAATACAAGAGTTGAACTACTTGCGCTATGGACTCTCTTATCCCTTACATCTTTTTTGGGTATCCCTTCCCTCTCGATCTATTGGGACTCCCAGGTAATAATAAATTGGGTAAACCGGAAGGCCTGCCAAGAAGTGACCGACCTGGAGCACTAGTGTGGCCGCATTAGAACTATACATGACTCTTTTCTCTCCTTAAGCTTTCAACATATTTAAAGGGAGCACAATGAGAGTGTTGATGACCTATCAATGGAAGCATTTGATTTGGATATGGGGAATATCTCCTTTATCGAGTTCTTGGAAGGCGAGGAGGCTAGATTTGGACATGTAAGTTTCTATGACTCTTTTTGTTTAACGGAGGCTTATATCTTTCTTTGAAGATATTTTTCTTCAAAATCCTTTATTTTTCTTGTCTTGCTTGATGGACTGAGTTGTTTCTTTGGCACCTTTGGTGGCCTTTACGTTGAGGGGTATCCACTTTCCCCTCTCGTGCTTCCTTTGCATAGACTTTCAGGGCTCTCATTGAGTTGCCTTTAAATTTGCAGAGAGTTTTCTCTCAGAGAGACTTGAGCTGGGGAGATTGGTGCTCATAATGGTATGTTTAAGAGCTTTAAGAGTCTGCCATCCAGGTATGTCATTTTAAAATGGTGTTGATTTGTTGCCTTGGATGGTGATGTTGTTGTTTTTATGGTTATCCTTGAAACTTTGTAGCTTTGTACGAGATTCGGTATCACGTTTTGTATATGTTACCTTTGATTGAATAGAATATCAAGGAACAAATTTTTCTTCTTAAAAAAAACATCATTCATCATATTTGATATTTACTGTAAAGTTACTTCAAATTCGATATTTACTGTAAAGTTATTTTAAAAGTAATTTGGAATTAAAAAAAAAAATCTATATTTATTTAAGGGACGTGGTGAATCACTTTGTATAAACAAATACCAATAAATTACAATTATGTTCAATACCAACTTCTAGATAGGACAAAAATTGCCACAAACAAATATCACAATAATTTTTTTTAATTTAAATTTAATAATTATCTAAAATTTTAAAAAATAAAAACAATTTATCTTTAAATATCATCATACATTTATTTCTATAAATTTTGTCCTCTTACAAAATACTAACCTAAATTCATTTCAAATTTAAATGTAATAACTACAAAATTATGAATACAAAAGATATCATCTAAAAATAAATTTTTTCTTCATTTATTTGATTATAATTTTACAATTATCATAGTATTTTTTCATCTAGTTTTATTTTTATATATTTTCTATATATAATAAATTTAACATTGTTTTTTTTTTAAACAATTTATATATACAATTAATTTATAATCAAGATATACAATGTATATTTCATCCAATCAGCCCAAAGAAATCTTCAAAGCAGCCCCAAAAAGAAGTCTTTAAAGCACACCCAGTCCACAAAAAAAATTTAAAGTTAGAATTGCTTATCTAAGATGTCAAAATAAGTACAAGAAACAACATAAAAAACATTATATTTGATTGATCATCAAGGGTGCAGCCAAACAAAATAAAAACATGATATTTGATTGATCATCAAGGGTGCTTCAGTAAGGAGCCAAAGTGCCTTTAGATACCATTTTGCCATCATCTAATTTTTCCTTAGAACTAAGTAGGTTGATTGAAGTAAAAGTGCTTCTTTGGAGACGGAGTCAACCATGAAATTGAATTCCAGGTAGACATGATGGAAAAGTATGTAAGAAACAATCATGAAGTGTATGTGGGTATCTGGCATAGTCCAAGTCTATAGTATGGCAAGTCTTTATAAACTAAAGAGAAAAATTATTCGATTTCTTGCTTCTCCCTAGGCAAGTGCAAAGGGTTGTTGGACGTCTACTAGAGAATAAGTTTAAACTAATAGAAAAAGTGCCTCTTTGAAGAGGCACACAACTTCAGAGAAAAAAGTATGGCAGAAAAGCAATCTTGAAGTGAATGGATCTTCCTATTGTTAATGATTACCAAATGAATGAAGAAGAAAAAATGGAACACCAGTGGGCATATTGATTGCCTTGCCTTCTCATTATTAGAGTCAAATATTTATAGGATTACATCACAATAATACCATGAGCCAATACTATGGGCTAGAAAATACTATGGGTAAATAACTAGCATAGATCCAGCTTTACCCGGCTCTATCATGTGCCAAGAGGGATCAAATATTTCGAGGTGCAAACCCTGCTTCAACAATTGCACTCCAAAAAAAGGTTTGCACCTCGAAATATTTGATCCCTAAAATCTAGATATATTATTGCTGACATTTCAGTACTAGAATTTAAGTATTTTAACATTCTAGAAATCTTCTAGATATATTCTTGGTGACAGTTTTATTTAGCCGTCTTTTGTAGACGTAATTTTAATCTTAGAAAATATTCAAAACACCATTACTGTTCAGTGCCAAAAGATTCTGTTTTCATTGTTTGAACAAAGGCGGTGGTGTAGCTTTTGAAAAACTACCTAAGTTATTTGCATATGATTTGTGGAAGATATTTTTTTGAACTGTCTTTTGAAAACCGAGTGCAAGAAAAGTAATTTCATTTAAGTTCTCTTACCTTTTATTTGGTTGAAAGATGGTTATATTGGATTTTATTTGAACTAAACAGTTTTGGATATATACGAAATTACTACCTTAAAACTTGCAACTTAAAATAAATTTTGTAAAGCAAATTCTAACTAAATTTAATGAACCAAATTCCAACTCCGGTGGTAACATGTTTTTATACAAAGATACTATTATGGTGAGCACGAATGAGACAATTTGAACATTCTACATAGATTAATTTTAATAGATACATTCACAAAATTCAGTTGTATGTTCAGAATGATGCCACATTGGTACAAAACATTAATATAAGAAAAAAAATAAACGATGGATCTTGATGTCAATTGATGTTGCAGCTAGCCCTGGCAAATCCAATGCGCGAGTTTTGGAGATCATATTCTATCCACAGACTCTGCTGCTGGTGATTGTCGATAATGTTTGCCTCAACCGGCACCAAATCCGAATTCCCGAATGTGAAACAGTAGATTACCATGCCCTTTGCAGCATTATTGCCAGCGTTGCTTTTGGGTATTTGATACAGTAGATGATGACCATCCACCGTAATCTGTGCAGAGTCAAACATCAGCGTCACAGGGCTGCTGAGCATCTGTGGGAATGACGCGCTAATGGGCTGCTGGTAGCAGAGATCTAGAGCTCCTTGGAACACAAAATTATCTCCCATGGGGTTCCCTAGGAGCCCGCGGTTCTGCCGCATGAACTCCTGCTTGAGTGGACCATACGCCTCCCCGACAAGGAAAGTGAACTGCGTCCCGGAGTCGATCATTGTCTGCCCGGCGCTCGTGTGGTCTGGCAAGAACACAGATTTGGGGATTGGTAGAAGGTTGTTTCCAACCTTAATGCCCTCTAACTTCAGGCTGTAGGCCGCTCTGTTGAAATATGGTAGCCAGAGTGCTATTGTAAACAGAGGCGTGTAATTCAAATATTTGGTAAAGGGATAATTTCCAAAGAAAAGGACTCCTGGAGAATCAGCAGAAAGGAAACGATCGGCGATACAGTATGAAAATTTGCGCGAAGTATTGAGGGTTGGCAGTTGAGAAACGAAGGATAGAGTACCCCGGTTCAAGCCCATGAGACCCGGCGTGCCCGACAGCGAGGAGGATGCGCAACCGAGCACCACACCGGGAATTTGTAGAGGCGCCGCCGTGGGGTTTGAAGGTTCAAGAGTAACGACATCGCTCCCTAGGTTTCCCTCCACGGAGGTGTAATCTGCGTATGTGTATGTGAAATGGCAGAAACGCTTGTCGTCGTCGTCACAACCGGCGGGAACAGGTAAGTCTGCGTCTTGTTCAGTGCAGACGGTGGAGTTGTAGGGTACTGCGTTGTAGGAAAGCGAGAGAATGGGATCGAATGGTGTGGTATTCGAAGAAGCATTGTGGGAGCTACAGTCGAGCCAACAGAGCTCGCTTCCTGTGTCCAGCACCATCTGTTGCTTTTGGGGAGGAGTTCCCACCATGACTTCCACCATCAGAGTTTCTCTGTAGCGAAAGGACACTCCGGTGGCCGCGGCTGCAGCTTTGGACGCAGAGAGATTCGCGTTATCCTGGCTCTTCTTCGTCTTTCTGAGAGCGTTTATGAGGAATGATGGCCAAGCAGCAGCAGAAGACGTAGATGAGTAGAAGAGAGGCAATCCATGGCCGCCGTGGTGGGATGTCTTTGCGTTTGGATGGAAACTAAGAAATTAACTCACATTCAATGGATTGGTGATTTCAAGCTTCTGATCGCTTAATGCATCAAGGCGGGATAGGAAAAACAATATGAGCACGAAACAAATGTAGTTAAAAGGCGACTTGTATATATATATATATATTTACTTACAAATATATATATATATATATATATACACCTAAGAATATTAATTATTAAGCCGACTTGTATATATATATAGATATATAAGCCGACTTTTTTATGTGACATGTGTCATCTTCACGTTGAGCACGGAATTACACTTCTACCTCATACCGGGCTGTAGAATGCGCCTCTCAGCGCAATCAAGATAAGGTGACCAAATCAACTGCTCAACTAACTAACTGATTAATGTTGCATTTGACGAATGAGATTACATTCTTTAACACACCCCCTTAATCTCGACTAGTAGAACATCTTCAGCACTGTAAATGCCTAAGTGCTCTCTCTGAAAATCAAATTCAATTGTTTCCAATGGTTTGGTGAACATATCAGTGAATTGCTCCTTAAAGCCACAAAACTGTAAAGAAATTTGTCCATCATTGACTAGCTCAAGAATGAAATGATAGTGAGTGTCAATGTCTTTGATTTTTCTATAAAATACATTATGTTTGGACAATTTTATTGCAAAGCTAAAATAGAAGTTGGATCCTTTTCAACGTGTCCCATATCCTTTAAAATTCTTCTTAGCCAAACTGCATGGCAAGTTGTTGTGGTGGATGCTACATATTTTGCTTTTGTAGAAGATAGGATGACAATGGGTTGTTTCTAAGAATCCCAAGAGAACATATTTGTACTTAAATGGAAAGCATAACTAGATGTTCTTTTCTTGTCATCAATACTTCATGCAAAATCACTGGTCAATGTACCATGTGAGAGTATTGTCTAGTGTATGAACGTACCATAGGCCATATCCACGTGTTACTGCAACATATTTCATAATTAGTTTTCCAACTTTCCAGTAAGAGTCTTTGAGAGACTCCATAAATCTGGAAATAAGACTAACAACATACATCAAATCAGGTCTAGTTGCAGTCAAATACATTAAACTTCAAACCATTCTTTTATAAAGTGTAGAATTTACTGCTAGTCCATCATCATTCTTTGTTAACTTGGTTCCTAGAGCAATGGGGGTTTTTGTTGGTTTACATTTATTCATTCCAAATCTATTTAAAATATCAGTAGCATACTTATGCTGACAAATAAAAATACCTTGATCAATTTGAGTAACTTCCAGACCAAGGAAGTACTTCATCAGTCCTAGATCAGTCATTTCAAATTCCTTTTTGATGACTGTATTGAATTCTTCAAGCATTAAATTACCAGAGTAAATCATGTCATCAACATAAAGACATACCATCAACATTTTACCTTGATCTATTTTGACATACAAAGTAGGATCATTATTGCTTCTGCTAAACCTATTGTTGATGAGATAGGAGCCAATCCTATTGTACCAAGTTCTGGAGCTTGTTTTAGACCATATAAGGCCTTTTTTAGCTTAAAAACTTTGTGTTCATGACCTTTGACAGTATATCCAGGTGTTTGGTCTACATAAAATTCTTTTTCAAGAATACCATTGAGAAAGACATATTTCACGTCCATTTGATAAACATGCCACAGACTTTGTGTTGCAATGGCAAGTACAACTCTGATGGTATCCATCCTTGCTGAAAGAGCAAAGGCTTAATCATAATCTACACCATACTGTTGTGCATATCCTTTGGAAACCAACCTTGCTTTGTGCTTTTCAAGTTCTCCTTTTTCATTCAGTTTGGTCTTATAGACCCATTTGACTCAAATATTGGTTTTGTCTGTAGGGATATCAATAAGATCCAAAGTCTAGTTTTTTGTCAATAGCATCAATCTCTTCATTCATTGCTTTTACCCATTATGCATCCTTTATTGCTTCATCAAAATATGTGGGATGCCAAGAAAACAAAGCATACTAAAGTTGCTAATCAATAACATGAGTCTTCTCATATAACTCTCTCTGAAACTTTTGGTTTTCTGGTTCTGAGATGGACCGTCTTCTGGTGTTTCTTCTTGTTGATGTACTTCCCGATCCAACCAGCAGTTGGCATGTTGTTGAACTTTGACAAAGTTTAGCACTTCGACTACTTTGGCGGGGTCAGCATAGGCTTCGACAAGTCCAAACCTCGACACAACCAACTTTGACAACACTCGACACGAGTTTTCGCACTCGACATACATCATCTCCACATGCATTGTCGACATCAACGACTATTGAACATTGACAAAGTATCTCTCTCGCTTCGAGTCGTCTGCGACGGTTTAAATTTTGAACCGTTGCAACTTCTTGTAACTGAATGTAATGGGTAGTCTCCCAAGAGTCTCAACATTCTATATAAACATGTACATTATTGTAACAATGACGAACCTTCATAGAGAAGAAGTAATAATAGAAACTGGTTCAAATTCTTGCATATTGTCTGTGAGCATACTTTCTGTCGACATAGTGTATTTCCTGCTTTACTTGTTCTTTTTATATGCTTCTGCCATAACACTGCTCGACTCATTCAATCGACTGTTGTCCCCAACGTGCACCTGGGCACGACCTGGATCATTGGTATTGGAGCTTGATCAAAGATTAAGCTATATAAACACTTCCATCGAAGCTATTTAACTTATGGTTGTTCAAACACGCTCGCAAAATCAATAACACAAACATACACTTCCTTTAACTTCAGAAAATATGGCTGAAGAAGCAGACAATAGACATGCAATTGACGAGACAAAACAACTCATAGAAAAAGCACTAGTTCGCCAGCAAACTGAAATGTTCGCCCAGTTCAGTGAGATACCTCACTTCGATAAAATCAACCCTTTCAAAGTGCAAATGAATTTGGACATACCGAATCTTGAAGGAAAGATTGACGCAAAATCTGTCGACAATTGTGTACAACAACTAGAATCTTACTACTCTGTGAATCAACTCTCAGAAGCAGAAATGATTACCATTGCATCCTTGAAGATGTCAACTTTTTTACATTGCTGGTGGGAAAATTTATCAACAAAGATGGAAAAAGAAGGCGACCCCATAGAAACATGGGTAAAATTTGTCGAATATGTTCGAAAGGAGTTCTACTCGCTCAAGTATCTTGAATAGCAGTATAAGAAGCGGTGACAGCTAAGGAAATGGAAAGACCAATCTGTACAGAGTTACACCGATAAGTTCTATCGACTCATGGATAGACTTGGCGTCTAAGAAGAAGAGAAATTGCTTGTCCTGAAGTATGTCAATGGTTTATCCCCGTATATTCATCAAGATATGGAGTTTTTGACTATTAGTATGATTGCAGATGCATTTTATTACGTCGGCAAGCTTGAAGCTAAACAAAAAGGAAAAGCACGTTTCACGACAAGCCAACAGATAGAACATCTGACAAGAAGTCACCAGTCGACTCAGACAAGTTTTAGCACCCTTCTCAGCGGACTCCACCAAAGCCCGACCATCAAAAGAAAAAATTTCAGAAAGATAGGAGGGATCGCAACAAACAAGCTCCTATCGGGAAATGGTGTGACTATCACAATTCAACATGGCATGATACGTCAAAATTCAAATCTCAGAAGACGTTTTTGGCAAAATTGTCGACATCCGACCAGTTCGACAAAACCTTGAAGTTGATCCAGATGCATCAACCCTCTTGGCTTCGATTTCGACCACTCCGACAGCATCAACTATCGTCGATGAGGAAGAACGAGAACGCCTGTTCCATGCATGGATATGGGTTTAGAAAAATCTATTCCATCTTATTGTGGATAGTGGTATTCAGAAGAACTTTGTTTCTAAAGATCTTGTGAATAAATTAGGTCTTGTCACCACTCCACATCCTCAGCCTTATAGTATCGGTTGGATGAAGGATGGATAGGAACTAAGAATCACACGCCAATGCAGACTCACTTGCTTCATTAATCCTTTTGAAGATGAAGTACTCTATGACATGGCACCGCTTTTTGTAGTCGATGCCCTGTTCGTAAAACCTTACCTATGGGATCGACATGGTACATATCAGTCGGCCTTAGAAGGTGATTGTCAAAATTCGGAATCATTGGTACGGCATACCATAGTGACAACCCACATCAATGGTTGCTATGATATCTGCCAAACAAACAAAGAAGCTTATCAATCATGCTCAAAAGTTCACATTAATCATGATAAAGCCTCAATATTCCAGGAAGACTACAACAACAAGTCGAATCATTGACCAATGCAGCTCCCGACAATTACAACAAATAAACCACTTTCTTGAGGAATACTAGAACATATTTCAAGAGCTAAACGAAGTACCTATGCATTGTCAGGTAAAACACTCTATTGAACTTGTTCCTGGTTCTTCATTACCTAATGCATTTGTTTACAGAAGATCCATTCTCGATAATGAAGAAATTCGTAAGAAAATATAGGATTTGATTGACAAGGGTCATATCCGCCCCAACTCCTCTCCTTGTGGAAGTCCAATCGTCTTAGTTCCAAAGAAAGATGGGACTTGGCGCATGTGCATCGATTATCAAGCTCTCAATAAAATTTTAGTAAAGAATATATACCATCTTCCACGGATAGATGAACTCATCGACAGTCTGAAAGGTGCTAAGTTCTTTACGAAACTCGACCTCAAGTCGAGATACCATCAGATTTCGATCGAGTCCACCAATGTATGGAAAACAACTTTCAAAACCAATGAAGGATTGTTTGAATGGTTAGTCATGCCTTTTGTCTTAACCAATGCAATGCAACCTTCATGAGATATATGGATGACCTTCTACGACCTTTCATTGGAAAGTGTGTCATTGTCTATCTCGACGATATCTTGATTTTAGGTCGATCATAGGAAGAACATGTCTAACAACTTCAACAAGTTTTAGACACTCTCCAGCAACATCGACTATATCTTAACATGGACAAATGTTGATTTGCGATGACCAACATCAAATATTTGGGGTATGTAATTGACTCTGCAGGCATTCATGTCGACTCAGAAAAAAAGTACAGATCCTCAAAGATTGGCCCATTCCTCAAAACATTCATGAACTAAAAAGTTTTTTTAGTTTGGCGAATTTCTATCAACGGTTCATACTCGGCTTCAGCCACATCGCATGGCCTTTGAATAAGTTGACGAAAGGAAATGGGAAAGTTGTCTTTAAATGGACACCAACACAACAACAAGCTTTTGAACAACTGAAAAACAAGCTTTGTACTGCACTAGTACTTGTGTTACTTGATTTGCATCAGGATTTTGAGATTGAGACGGATGCATCAGACTATGCCCTCGGCGCAGTGATCACTCAGTTAGGTCACCTAGTTGCGTTTCATTTTGAAACTTTCAGCGACATTGTTAGAAGGTATTTGACGTATGAAAAAGAACTGTACACCATTATGTAAGCTCTTAACAAATGGAGACACTGCATTCTTGGCAAGGAAACGATCATTCTTATTGACCACAAGCCTTTACAGTTCACCCCGTCCCAGTCGTAACTACATACAACTCGACAACTCAAGTGGATTGATTACCTGCAACAATTTCAGTTGGTAATTAAGTATCAGAAAGGCAAAGGCAATGCTGCAGACGATTGTCTCAGCAAACCACCCATTACTCTACTGTCTACAGTAATGAGTATGCAGGGTTATGACACCATTACTTGGCCACAACTGTATTCGGTAGACGGTGACTTCTACGCAATTTATCAACAACTTCAGACCGACACGTTGTCTACTATCGACTACTTCTTGAAGAACACCTTGCTATACAAGCTTGGAAAACTTTGTGTACCGATCGGTGAGCATCGACAAAAGCTCATTTGGGATGCGCACTACAACAAGACTGCATGACATTTTGGAGTCACAAAAACACTTGTTATCCTCCATAAGTATTTTTATTGGCCTTCACTTAAATCTGACGTCAACAAGTACATTCGATCGTGTGTAGTATGTGCCATTGCTAAACCGTCAAATCGACGATAATAACTGTACACATCCCTTCCAGTTCCTAGTCTACCATGGGAATCTATTTCTATGGACTACATGATGTGATATCCTACTACCAAACATCAACATGACGTGATCTTAGTAGTAGTCAACAGATTTTCAAATATGACTATACTTATACCATGTAAGAAGACTACGACAACACAACAGACTGCTCAACTCTTCTTTGAACATGTGTGGAAACATTATGGTCTCCCGATGACCATTATTTCCGACAGAGATGCTAGATTTATCCGCACCTTTTGGCAAAATCTCTAGCAATAGCTCGACACAAGCTCTCTTTGTCGACAACCTTCCATCAACAGACAAACGGACATACATAAGTTGTAAGTTGCTTGGTCGTACAATTGCTTTGGATGTACAACCACAAGCATCGTCGAACATGGGATGGAAAACTTCCATACACACAACACAACTACAATGGTGCTCAACACAGTTCTACAGGAAATAGTCCATTCGAGATCTGTTATAGATTTTAACCCTCACCGCCTATCGACTTGATCAGTTCCTCGACACAGTTGAATGACACCGTCTTCGAAGGATGAGAAGTGGAGAAAACATTAAAGTTCATAGATCAAATCTACAACATCTAGAAGCAAGCATATGAAATGTTGCAATGAGCTAATGCAAAAACTAAGGCATGACACGACAAGCATTGTATTCCTCATTCATTCCAAATTGGGGATCATGTCTGGTTACATCTAAAGAAGGAGCGCTTCACTAGTCCATACAAAAAGATGAAACCTTTGCGATATGGCCCGTACAGTATCCTTAAACAGATTAGAGAAAATGCTTTTAGCTCGACATTCTTGCATGCCTTGGCCTACATCCAGTATTCAATGTAGATCTACTTCGACCATACTATGCACCATTGTTTGAACAAAACAACTTGCATACAACAGAACCCGAAGACATCCATCCAGATGTTCAGGAACCTCTTCTTTGCGACACCGTTGTGGGACGACGCATACACATACAAGGACGAACTCCATTCCCTTGTTTCAAGTGGATAAATCTAGACAAGTTCCCGCGCAAGGAAAATGGTACTCTTCTACTGAAGTAGCCAACAATTTTTCCTCACCTGAACAAATACACAATGGAGACCAATGTTTTTTAAGGAAGGATGAATGATCCAACCAGTAGTTGGCATGTTGTCGAACTTCGACAAAGTTCAGCACTTCGACTACTTCAATAGGGTCAACATCAGCTTCGACAATTCTGAACCTCGACACAACCGACTTCGACAACACTCGACAGGTTTCGTACTCGACATACATCTTCTCCACATGCCTTGTCGACATCAACGACTGTTGAACATCGATAGAGTATCTCTCTAGCTTTTAGTCGTCTGCGGCGGTTTAACTTCTGAACCATTATAACTTCTTGTAACTAAACGTAACGGGTAGTCACCCAAGCATCTCAACATTCTATATAAATATGTACATTATTGTAACAACGACGAACCTTCATAGAGAAGAAGTAATAATAGAAACTGGTTCGAATTCTTGCATATTGTTTGTGTGCATACTTTCTGTCGACATAGTGTATTTCATGCTTTACTTGTTCTTTTTATATGCTTCTGCCGTAATAGTGCTCCACTCATTTAGTCGACTGTTGTCCCCAGCGTGCACCTGGGCACGACCTAAATCACTTCCAATCTTGGAAGTCTAATACGTATATTTGACAGATCTGAGATTTCTTGCTGTGGTATGTTAGAAGGATCACTCCAACATTTCTCTTCAAAGAATTTCACATCTCTACTCACCACAATCTTTTCGGTGACAGGATTATATAGCTTGTAAGCCTTTTGTTGTTCACTGTAACCAGTGAAAATACACCTCTCCCTTTTCTTATGCAACTTTCTTCTAAGCTCATCAGGTACATGAGCGAATGCAACATAACAAAAAACTCTTAGATGTGCAACACTAATCTTAATTCTGCTCCATGCTTCTTCAGGAATCTTGTCCTGGACACTCACTGTGGGTAATCTGTTGAGAAAGTAGACCGAGCATGCAACAACTTCAGCCCAATACTCAAATGATAACTTCTTATGTGACAACATGCTACGTGTCATGTTCACGATGGCCTGTTCTTTCATTCAACAACTCCATTATGTTGTGGAGTATATCTAGTGGTAAATTGTCTCTCTAGATGCCATGTTGCTTGTAGAAATCTGTGGACTCATGTGAATCGTATTCACTTCCACCATCTGACCTGAGCAATTTAATAAACTTGTCGAACTGCCTCTCAATCAAGGATTTGAACTCTTTGAACCTAGAAAAGGTCTCTATTTTATTCTTGAGGAAATAAACCCATGTTTTCCTACTAAAATCATCGATAAATGTCAGAAAATAAAAGCTACCTCCTATGGATTGGATTTGCGTGGGTCCACATAGGCATGTATGAACTATCTAAAGATGTTCTTTGGTTCGAGAGGTGGAAATGGTGAAGTTGTCCCTTTGATGTTTCCCAATTATACAATCCTCACAGGAACTAGATTGTTCATGTATAGTTGGTAACCCCTTGACCATGAGTTGTTTGTGCAGGAGATTAAGACTCTTTAAGGGAAAATGACCGAATCTACAGTGCCATAACCATGATTCATCTAGACTAGAAACAATATGGGCTACAGACTATGGAAGGTTGGCAATCCTGAGACTAAGAGGAAATATTTTGTTCTTGGTCATTTCAACTTTGTCTATGAGTCTCTTATTGGGGGGGTTTATCATAAATAGCACAGTATGTATCATAAAATCGAATATCATACTGGTTTTGAAGTAATTGACCTAAACTGATCAAATTGACATTCAGATGTGGTACATAAAAAACCTCATGAATAAACTTCTTTTCATTTTTCTTTGTAAATACATGAATAGTACCTTTGCCTTTTGTTGGAACTAGAAAGTCATCTCCTAGCTTGATATTCGTGACAACAGAGGAATCCAAACTAGAGAATACTGACTTGTTACTTGTCATTTGATTGCTGCAACCACTATCTAGTAGCCATAGTCTAAGCTGCAGTGTTCTTTAGTAGTTTGATAAGACAAGAACATCACCTTTGATGAATCTTCTTCTTCTTTAGAGACATTGGCTCTGCCACTATTTTGGTCTGCTTGCTTCTTTTTGCTTTCTCGTTTATAGTGACCATACTTTTGGCAATAGTTACATTGAATATTGGACTTATTGGTCCATCTCTTGCCTCTCCCCCTCTGACCTTGAGAGTTGTGAGTGCTTTGAATGATTTGAATGTTCACCACTAGTTTTGTCCTCTGTATGAGGAGACCCTGCACATCTTCTTCCTCTACCTCGTCCTCCTCTGCCTCAACCTCTATTCAGGGAAGCTTGGGTGTTGAAAGCATTGGTCATTGAATCTTCTTCTTGATTGAATCAAGCTTCATGAGATCGAAGGGATCCCTACCAACTCTTCTAGGGTGAACTGAGACAGATATTTTGCTTCTATGGCAGTCACTACCATAGCAAACTTCCTTGTGAGACACCTTAGAATCTTCTTAACAACTACCTTATGTTCTAGAGCTTCGCCATAGGTTTGAAATTGGGTCACAATGTCCGAAACCCTAGTCATAAACTGATCTACAGTTTTTGCTTCCTTCATTTTCAAACTTTCAAACTGAAGTCGAAGAGATTGCAATCTTACCGTTTTTACTTGGTATGTTCCCTTATAGGCAGATGCAAGCAGATTCCAAGCTTGATGTGCGCTAGTAGCTTCTGAAATCCGCGAGAAAATCATCGATGCAACTTTGGATCAACCATTTGGCTGTAAGATCTTGGTCTCGACAAGCTTCTAAGTCATTCTTATGGGCATTATTCATTGCGGCCAAAGCATTTGTACAGGTTCTTTGAACTTAGTTTCAACCATATTCCAACATTTGTTGAGCTGGAGAGACGTCTTCATCTTGAGAAACCAAAGTAGTTGGTATCGATCAATACAGGTCCAAAGATCTGCTTCAAATTTGAGGTGCTTGTGCTGGTAGTAGCCATGTTGGTATGATTAACTAAAGATCTCATTTTTTTGAACTGTTTAAAATAGGCAACACAAATTATATAGCTAGCACAAGGCATCAGATGGGTACCACACCAAATTTTGATGTAAGTGTCCCCAAATTGCCACACTTTGACCAAATGAATAGTGCATTGTGCATTGGTACTACACATTGTCTAAACAAAAAGTGAGTTAACACAACACTTTGTCTTAAAAAAATATGCATTGACACCATACTAACCCACTACCTAATTAATGTTACATTTTTATTACATTCTTTAACATATATGTCACCATCCTAGTTGAAGAACAACGTTCGATATATAAAAACACAGTATATATATAACTTACATCATACTAAAACTACACTTACATCATATTAAAACAACATGTTAAGATTTTATAGAAACCGTCAAAATCTGGCTTAGAATACAGAAAACTTTTCAGATTTTAATTGTTACCGTCAATTTTGACGGGTGTCCGCCATTTGAAATTCCAACCCTGGTGCGGGGCAGTGAAGATGCACACATTATATAGAGAGAGAAAATATACGAAATAAATTAAAAAATTATAATAAACTAAAAAAAAATGGCCGTGTTTTTAGAATTTCTGATTATTCAATCATCCCATTTGTTGAAAAGTCCAAACACAATTTTATCAAGCGATTTTTCCAATCTCAGCGATTGATAACTATACCCTGGAAATTTAGGACTATTATTTTACCAATCTCAGGGATTGATAACTACACCTGAGTATTTAGGATTCAATCTTTAGATTGCGCCTACTATAATCGCATCTATATTGTTCATACTGGACTCATGATATCGCATTTATTTTTCTGTGGATGCATAGAAAAGTCCTATTTTCATAATGCCCACGATTTACACAGACAGTTTAAACAGAACTTCGTGGGAAACGTATTTACAGAGAGAACTGACTGCAAGTCAAATGACGTACTACCTAAAATGTCTCATGACGAATCGGCGAACATATTATACACACACAGACACTATATTCTCATCAAACTACAGATTCGGTCGCGTGTTCGAATCTCCTCAGAGTGCCCGAACTCCAGCTCTTATGCCGAGCGGCGACGGGAACGTGCTCCTCGAATACCTGAAAAACGCGTCCTTCATCTGTGACGAGGTCGGCAGAAACGCAATATTAGTAACCTTGGGACTCACGCGCTCCCTCAAATCCTCCCGGAGATACTGATCTTCTTGACGGATTCTTACCACCTGGATATGCACAGCACAGGCCTTGACAGAAAGCTGCCCCTGTCTATTGACGGCGAATTCCCCGTCATGGGTGACGGGAATATTCAAGCTCATTTTCAACTGGGGTTTGGGCTTCTGAATCAAGAAGCTGTTGTCCATCGCCGGTCTTGAGGCCTCGGTATCGAATCTCGCCGCCTCCATTGCCATTGACGAACTCTAATATTTCACTGCAAATGACGGAAAACAAAAATCCTTCGTCAAATTCCCAGTTTCAATCTTTCACGAGTTACGACACGCTCCGGCATCCAGCTATGGGAATCCGGAGTTGAAAGTAAAGAGAAGCAACAATTTATTTATAAACTCACTTCCCCACGGGCCGCCACTTGCGTACCCCTGACGGCAAAGACGCCTCCGGCGGTTCAAACGTTGCAGGTTTTTTTGTATGCCACATGTACAGCTGTTCGTATACGCGATGCCGCCGTCAACAGCGAATTTTGACCTAATGCCAGTTACCGTCTGTTTTTGTCGCTAAGTTTAACGGGCAAAAAGCAAAGTTACGTGTATGAATTACGGTTCAGACATGCTTCACCGTCACCGTCAACTAATGGGCGAATCAAAATGGAACCGTATATCCTTTGGAAGAGAAACGTGGCAGACTGCTCGTGCCTTAGTACTTCCACGTGGACAGATCTAAGACGTAACTGGACTGGTGGGACCACTACAATAATAATTGAAAGAGACACAACAGTAAATAGGTAAGACTCACGAGGCAAATGATTATTAAATTAAAAATAATTTAAATTGACATCATCACTTATCACGCGGTACGGAGATCATGATATCAAGAAGGTGAGCTGCAGCCTGCCGTGTTTTATATTCAGAATTATTTTATTATTTAATAAATTAATAAATAGCTGTCGTGGAAAGCGTTTGATATGTACATTTTATTGATATTGATAATGTGTAATTATCATCTCTTTTTCACATTTCAATTAATGTGTGATTTTTTAATTTATTAGGCAGTTACTTATTTTCCACACAATAAATGTGAAGTTTAAATTTATTTTGCATTTATATTTCATTTCTTTAATGAAAATTGTTTATGTAATTTTTATTTCATTGTGTTTTCGAAGATCAATGTTTTTTCTGAACTTTTCAAATTATTTTTAAAATTTTAAAATTTATTTTTCTTAATTTAAATCCAAATAAACTAAAAGCATATCATAGAGCGTATGATGAAAATTTTGTACAATTATACTATAATCTAATTATTGTTTAAAAAATAAATAAATAATTACAAATTAAAGTTTACTAATAATTAATATATTAGTTTAGTAAATTATTATTGGTAAGTTAGATATCATGTTTACTTAATTTTATATTTTAACAATTTATTTTTGTTCAATTATACTATAATCTAATTATTGTTTAAAAAAAAATTAATTTAATATTAAATAAAAAAATTACAAATTAAAGTTTACTAATAATTAATATATTAATTTCGTAAAGTGTTATTGTAAACTAGATATTATGATTACTTAATTTTATATCTTAAAAAGTTATTAAAATCAAGTATAGATTCATCTATAACTTACTTAAATAATTTCAAAATAAAGTAAATTTTAGTAGAATAAAGAATTGCTTTACTTGTCTTTCTTTAAAACTAATAATGAATATTAAGAGTAGTTAATGAGTAAAATAATCCATATACAATTTTAGAATCTAGATTTCCACACTAAATTGTAATTTGAAAAACATTTTATCATCAAATAAAGATTTTAAACATTTATCCAAATGTTTTTGAGAAACGATTTGTTTTTCTCTATAACTAAAAATGAACATTTACATGTTAAGGTTAACATTGACTTGGGAACAATACGGATGCAAGTGGTTTAAAGCAATATTCCATTGTAATGTGCCAAAGTGAGCACGAGAGATGCTCTTAGCCTTGGCCGACCAATAACAAATCTATTATTGAAGATTGGCTTTTCTCTACTTGGTTTTAGCGGGTTGTAATGGCTATTATTTTGTAAACTCAACGAAATTTTAAATTGAAATTTGATATATAATTATAGAAATGTGTTTTACAATTTAACTAATTTAAAATTAAATTTTGTATGTTCTTGATTTTATGATTTTTCATTTTATTACTGAAGTCAATTGAATTTTACTACTAATATTTTACTACTCAGTTTGTAAGATTGTGAGTATTGCCCTAATATGGTTGTATATTTATATGAGTATAATATTTTTATTTTTTATTTTTTTAATTATAAGCTAACATGTTATAAGTTTTTTTTTACTTGTTATTATTATTATTTTTATTGAGTCGACATGTGCCACGTGGACACATTTCACCCATTTGAGCTGTAGAAAACGCCTCTCGGCGCAATAATTTATTTTTAAATAAATAAATAAGTTACAAAGTAGGAATCCATGCCAAAAGTAAATAAAGATTTAGGCTGGACACAAAAAGCGGGCCCTTAGCGCTCTCTCATCCCACTTTGATGTAACGAGGACTTTTCTATTGACCTAGGTGAGGTTGGAGCTTCAACAAGGCTCTCGCATAGGCTCCGCGCATGGAGATTTGCAGAGGGTGGCCTGAGCCTAGGTTTGATGACGTAACTAAGGCCCAGGTCGCCCTTCTCCGCACATGATTTTGAAAATGCTCAATCCTTGGTGTGATGAAGTACAGCCTTTAAAAGACGATTAAATCAAATCAATTTCAAATTATTAATACCTGGAATGATTTTATTGGGTAATAGTATAGGATATGTGACAGTTTGTGAGGTTTCTCTCAGACACCTTGGGCTCGCTAAATCTGCACTCCAGTTTGAAGCGGATCCGTCATAATTACAGTTGAGCCCGCTTCAAACACACTCAAAGCGCGCATTTCACCCTCATGTGTGAAGGCTTATAGAAGTGTACTCAAATCTAACAGATGCCAGTTATTCAAGTTATTTAATCAACATTTAACATGTGTAGTTTTTAAATATACCAGAGTTACATGCCTTATATTTTAAAGGAGTAGTCTAACGGGTCGACGATTTCGCCCGACGTTAGACTACTCCGTCTACCCACTCCGTTAATTATTCTATCATCCGAAGTCCGGGAAATCCATCCAGCCAAGGGTCCCACATGAATCTTTTTCTGAAAGCTATCTATCTATTCCTGCAAAATCAAGAAAATCAAGTTCTATTTTCTACATTCTTCAATCATTTCAACTCTGTCGAAACCTTAACCAAAACGAAAGAAGGAGGTATGGATTGCAGTATGGAGCTCTCATTAGGTTTGAGTATTGGTATTGGCTGGACAAACACCAGAGACAAAGATCGCGAGTTATAAGAATGAAATCTCCACATCAGCCACATTTCCAAGTTTGTATGATTCCCATACCTGCAGCAACGTCAATTTCATAAATGAAATCTCGAAGACATCAATGAGAGACAGTTCAAAATTATCTCAAATTTCAAAATGAAGAAATCCATATTCTTGGATGAGAGATCAACCTTTGCTTTTATCTTCGAATGCAAACCTTAATAGATAAAGATAGGTTATGACTATGTTCGTATCAAAGTAGATCAGCAAAAGGCATGACCCTCATATTTCATACTTCGCTGAACAATTAATATATTGAACTAAAGAACATGGTCTGGATGGTTCAAAATATATTGGAAACAGTGGATCTTACCCATGCTAAAAGGCTCTGCATTTCATGGGATAAATTCAGGTCCAGATTCTTTCTTCCACTCAAAAGCTCCAGAAGAAGAACACCAAAGCTATAGACGTGGGCTTTAACAGATCGATGGCCTTGCATACCATATTCTAGTGCCACATAGCCGCTGCATTGTCAAATTACATAAAAGCTACAAGTTAAGAATTTATGCTTTGCTCTGAAAAATATGTAATTTTTTTAAAATTTTTTTAATCTTTCAGTCAATAATACTGCCCAACAGCAACCTAGCTAAAGCATTAAACTGGAAGAAAAAAAATTCAACCTGGTTACCTTATATACAGGGCCAAATCCTCCCTCCCTAAGCTTGTTACCATCATGGAAATTTTTTGTTGCAGTTATCAATTCTTCCATGTTAAACAATATATATTGATCCCGTCTGATCAATGTGGCTTCCTCAGTTTCCTTATGATCTGTATAATCAAAACTCATGAATAACGAAACATTGCAGACTGTTCTAGCGGCCTGGATTAAGTCTTCTGTTAAACAACATTGTAGTGAAAAAAAAATGGCAAAGGTGATAGATCAGTATGGGCTCATACCCACATTTCCAATACTTTCAACGTCTTGCCTTCCAGATGAAGCAGGCTTCAGTCTCCTTCGAGTTGTAAGCCACAAGCAAGCCACCAAGAACACCATGAGCAGGCCACCTAGAACACCTAAAATTATGGGTATCTTTTTTGAAGACCTTTTTGAGTGGCTACCCATTCTATTTGATGCCGGTGCAAGTGTAGGCTTCGGCAGAAGACTGGGCGTTTCAGTAGAAGACTGTGTCAGCTTCAACGGAGGACTAGGCGTTTCAATTGGTGGAAGACTAGGCACTTCCGTAGGAGATGGAGAAGGGACATTATTAAAAAACAATTTTGAATCATAACGAGCAATGCAGCTTCCCGTAAAAGCTTAGCCGCCATCTCTTACAACATTTTCTTTCAAAATAGTAGCGATCATGTTTGAGAGACATTTTGTGCAGTTATCCATGGATATATCTCTCCAGCACTGGACCAGAGCGAAAATCCTTTGAGACGACGAGTCTGTTGTTGATCCCGAAGCGTATCGATTGCTTGCAGATCCAGTTGAAATTTCAGCTGTCAAATTGTTGAAAAGCTTCCCCATAGCCGCCTTAAAGATATCAGGGTTGGAGGCATTCTGTTGATTGAAAGTATCCCATCCGTCGATATCCAAGCGTCCAATGAAGCTATAGTTTTCATAGCGCATGTAGCATAAATCATACCAGACTCTCCCACCAATGGAATTCACACAATCTGTTAGAATGTTGGTTGTTATTTGTTGTGAACAATCGGAGCATTGGTTGACTGTTGCGTCTCCCCTGCATTGGAGGAGGCCATGTATTTGGTTAGGAATTTGGCCATACGCAGAAGTATTAAACCCCGTTTGGAACGTGTGTTCAGCAAGATTAGACAAAACTCTCTTCAAATTGCTTTCCAACTCACTGCTTTGAGTATACTTAGCGAAGCTGCACATGTATTTATCGTCTGCGTTGCAAATCGCTGCCTGAAAAGTGATGATCATTAACATAATAACAATAATTTGCCAGATCAAAGGCCATGAATCCTTTCCAGTAGCAAAGTCGATCTTAGTCAGTAATGTCTTCATGGTCGTTCGACAATATTGCAGAGGCTCGTGTATTACAATATATCCTGCAAAACCTTTCCTTCACTGATGATTGTTATATGCAACGGAAATGCCAATTTATGGTTCCGAAATTCTATTAAATTCAAATTCATTATATTGAGCCAAAATTACAGATTCGCCAAGTTAAATTCACCAAATTCCATGGAAAATCTTTTCAAAGTAGTGTAACATTGTCCGGGTATGAATACAATTGATTTGTCCATTGACTTAGGCAGGCAGTCCACTTCCCTTAACTTATGACTTTGAAGAAGCAAAGTCCAGTACCAATACTCAAACCTAATGAGAGCTCCATACTACAATCCATACCCCCTTCTTTCGTTTCCGTTAAGGTTTCGATAGAGTTGAAATGATTGAAGAATGTAGAAAATAGAACTTGATTTTCTTGATTTTGCAGGAATAGATCGATAGCTTTCAGAAAAATATTCATGTGGGACCCTTGGCTGGATGGATTTGCCGGACTCCGAAGGACGGGATAGTTAACGGAGTGGGTAGACGGAGTAGTCTAACGCCGGGCGAAATCATCGACCCATTAGACTACTCCTATTTTAAATCTACCATATTTATATCAAGTGGTTTTTAAATCTATTGGACATCTTGTAGTTTTTAATTCTACCGTATTTAGAAAATAAAAAAATTAAATAGATAAATTTGAATTATGATTGATTTGACACTTAATAAATGTGTGCTAGAGGGAAGGTTTAGCTACCATTGAGTCATTAAGGCTCAACCTTGGGCACGTTCCATTTAAGTCCATGTGCTAAGTCAAACTAAGTTGAATGGGCAAATCATAATAACAATTTTGTTTATAAAATTTGTCAAATCAAAAATATCTTCATAAAAATATGTATAATTTATATATCAAACATCACATGAAAAACACTAATAACATTATTTTGTTTTGTTTTTAACTAAACAAAATTCAATAATGACATGCGGAAGTTGTCACATATCACATTAAATGTTTTTAATTTTATTTATTATGTTTTAAAATCAAAATTACTTTTTCTTGAATTTATGTCCCAACAATTGAAAAAAAAAATGAGTGAAATTTAAAAAAGCTTAGCATAAATGTTCCACGATTTTGCCCCTTCACAATATTTTTTTAACATAAATTAGGTTTTTGCCCCTTCACAATATTTTTTTAACATAAATTAGGTATCCACTAAGAAGTAAAAATTGTTTTTCAAAATAATTAGAAAAATTAAATATGAAAATGAATTAAGACAAAGTCAAAGCACTTTAACTTGTAAATGAAAAGCATACTCTTTTTTTGGCAATGAATACTAAGAGTAAATGTTCCGGGTTATAGATGTAGTGAGACGAATTGACCTCAAGTGCGTGTTGGTCTATCCACTTACCAATTTCTATGGTTTTAAATTAAAAACACGACGACTTCAAACTACAACCAATGATATTTATCTTTCACGTGTGGTTTCCATAAACTCCATAGTAGCCATTTCAAATGTTGACATTTCAAACCTAGATCAAGGTTTATCTTGTTCAAATGTCTATATAATAATAATATTAATATAATTTTAAGGGCACAACCTAAAATACTTATTTAAAACAATTTAATAACATAACATTTTGATGTATACCTGCTGCCTCGCGGATTGTGTACTCTTCTCACATGTTGTTGGGGTGATGCACCACCCCCATCATCTCCCTGCGAATTCAACATAGGAAATTTAATAAAAAAATTATAATTATCTGCTAACAAAAAATCCTAAAGATGTTTAAATAATTAATAAAAGGTTGGGTAAATTGTTGGATGTACCACATCCATACTAATCGTGTTTGTAGCTACTCGAATCAAATAGTAATTAATAAATAGCTCTTCCCCAACAACTATTGATTTCATGGCACATACAAAGACACGGCTTCTTTCACGCCCCTCAAATATGCAGTTGGGTTTCTTAAGTGTAGACCCTGGTTGTGTACTGTTTATAAACCCCCGCAACATTCCCAGTTTTTTTTGGCATTTCGTCAATGTACAACGTTGCTCCTTTATTTTGATCTTTGTCTTTCAATTGTAAATAATTTGTTGACAACTCATATCTACGCATACTTCGTGTATATTGGACTAGACGCATCCAATCATTGTAGTTGTAAGAGGGTCCAACATACTCCATCAATTCTGTACATTTGCCGTATCTGACCTTTATGCCATTCATGCAAAACAACCCCAATTCATGTAATGACGACGGTGCAATTCTATATATCCTCTCATTCACACAAAAATCAATGTTGACTTGAGGAAGATACCTAGGTACCAATTGTTCACTATATTTTTGTACCTTAAGGGCACCTCGATGTCTCCTATCGTCTCATCATCACAGGAACATCACCCCCCTCCTCTGAGAAAAAATTCCATGCGTTTATTGAATTTTCTTCTGATCTTCTGACATCTAGTTGATCTAGCCCTTATAGACCTACTATATGTCTCACTTTTCTCTAGCCTTCCCAAACTCCCCTTGCCAGAGGAAGACATGTCTAACAAATACCTGCTTGGTTCTACATGCACCATAGGCAAAAAAAAATGACAAATAAGAGCAAAATACAAGCAAAAACTTGGCTAGACTTATAAGCATGACATAATAGTGATATCATTATCCTGAATAATATCAATAATTCCCTAGTATAACAGTTCATCACATAGTCATTTAATATGGTATAGATATCAAGTCGTTCCATAGCAAATGCTTCAGCCAATTTATCTCAAAATACAAACTATGTTTTTTACAAAATTCTTAGGTGTACATTTTTAAATTTATTTTGTTTCCTCACCCAAAAAGTATTAAGGACCCAGTTTACGGATCTCAATATATCTAATAAAATCATTTGCAAATATTTTGTAACTTTTTTTCAGAAGAAAAAGAGGTGTTCCTTGATATTCAATAGTGAATCAAAGGTAACTTTTACATAGTCCCGACAATAAGTCATTCCAAACACGAGTGGAGATCATAAGTATCAAAAAATTTCCCAAGGGGAGGGACGGAACCCACAATCCCAAGATGACTGAAGTAGCAATACCACACAAATAACATAAAAAGTCCAAACAATTTATCTAAGGAGGCATCGAGGGTGGAGAAAACACAACCCTGAGGGGATGAAAACAAAATCTATATCCCCAGCTAAAACACGAAAGATGTTAATGTATCCCATAGTCGAAAGAACCAAAAAATACTATGCCACATAAATAAAAAAGCTCTTAAATTAACTGTATCATTCATTCCTCAATGATTTCTCCTTCTAAAATTTACAAGAAGGAGAGGAGGCCAGCCTCATATTCAATGCTTCCTTGGATAAACGGTCTGTACTCATGTTGTGCTCCTTGTAGACATGGCTAAATTCATATAACAAACAAATCGAAGTTGTCGCTAGTATAGCATATATGTCGGATTTAATGGATATCCGATGATATTGGAAATCGGACGAAGTCTCCTTCATATTAATATTATGTATTAAGATCTATGTTCCTAAATCGTAACACTTGTATATCTTTCTGTCTAGGAGGAAGAAAGGAAAAGGTTTTTTGAAGCAAAACAATGAAAAACTGAGGTATGCAATTGTTGATTATCATTCTAGTTTGTGATGGTATTTCCAAATATTAGATATTTATTGCACACTCGGTCTTTTAGGAAAATCGAGACTAGTCTTGATTTTAGTTAGGCACTCTTTAGAAGTTGGATGTATTATACTGAATAATCAACATACATAAACTTTCAAAGGGGAATCAAACCAATTCAACATAATGGACACCAACTTCCCTTCCTTCTCTTTTGCCCATATGGAAGCCAAGTGATCTTTCAACATTGTGATCCTAGCCAAGTAGCTAACCATTAATGTATCTATGTCACTCATACAAATGGACATTCAAGCTTGTTTCTCAAGAGCAACCTCCTAGGGACATTCACACTCTTGTATGGTTTGGCTGATTAATACAAACCTTCCAAAGGTCTGTCCAAGTGTGCAACAAACAATAGTTGGGCGAATCAAACAACATTCATTGGCCTTTTATCACAACTTTTAATATAAATGTAGATTTCACATGAAAATCAACATGCATGCTCACGTCTTAGATGTTAGTCTTTGTGATGAAAGAAGCATAGACCTTGTTACCCATGGAACCAAAGGCTCGATACAACCAAAAAAATCAAGCATATCCCTCTGAAAGGAAGATTCATTTGTCCAAAGAAAAAATCCCCAATCGAGACAAATGCCTCACTTGAAGGTGTAGGCAAGTGTTAAATGGGTTTTTGAACCTAAACAAAATTATACTCAAACCTAAAGTTCTCTGAACCTGAATGTTTGTCAGCCAAATCATAAACCATGAAATCTTATTTCTAGACTCTAGCATCCATCAACTCGTACTTTCCCTACTTATTTGTTCCATTCAAATGAACATTAAAACTTTGTACCAAATTTTAATAGAAACTATTCCAGGTTGACATAACAAGGACAATAATAAATAGATAGACATTTGTCCATCAGTAGAAGCCAATTATTGGCCAATGGTTCTTAGCACCTGCCATTCAATGGACAACAAAAAGGCTTCCCTAAAACTCAAAATGGGATGTCAAAACACTAACTCTATAATAACCCTTCCTTATAGATACATTATACCCCATAGAAAATATGGAGTTGCTAAAGACTTCACAAAAACTATTAAATACTTGGGATTCCACTAAAAATGACAATTATAATCAAAATTCAAAGGATATATCTGATAAAAAAGAAAGTCACTTGCAGGAGTGAAGAGTCAAACATAGGAAAAAATTTGTAGACTCTGTACTACCAAAAACATATTTTGGGAAGGTATGTAACTGCTATGGACACAGGGCTTTTAGCCTTTTTATGTTTTTTATCTGGGCCACAATACCATGCAAAAATGTGTTTAATTTGAGAAACCAAGACCTCAATGTGTTTAATTATGAAAAAATGTTATTTTTTGTGCCTTGAATAAAACAACTAACCTACAGGCCTATACTACTATTTGTTTTCCTTATAAGTATTGGAGATCACTCACATATTGCAAATTTGAAAAAGTTGATTTACTCATCCAATTTTCTTGGGTTGAAGCTAGATTTCGAGTTTGACTTATTGGGTTGGTAAACCTTGCTATTTTCATCATCATTTGGTGGACTTATTTTTCATTCTTACCTTGTCACATTGGTTGAAGATATGAAAATAGACAATAGGATGTCCTCACAAGAGCTGAAATGTCACTATGAATAATCATCAATCCAACCACAAATAGTATTGATAGTGCTTGTCAATTTAAGATTATTCCATTGAGATTATACACTTCTTCATTGTCAATTTGTAGAAAGAACTTCTTCCATACCAATATTCTGACAATTAAGACATCAATTCCTATATGGAGAGCAAGAATACCTCATATCACCATGATGAGGTCTTCAACATAGTGGAGATATGGATGGAAAAATCCATTTTCACAGTAACCATTGGGTCGGTTGAAGCTTGTATATTGTTTCTTAAAGGAACGAATGATCCCACTAGGCATGTAGAACGATGTGTTTAGGAATGGACTAGAGAGAGGTTTTAAGAGTCATATTGCGTTCAAATATTTATCCACACATTAGGGCCTATTCCTAAATCCTATTACTTACAGTAAGAGACCCATCATCAAAAGCATAATTTGGATACACTTCAAAGGGGATTCTACTTTTCATAAAAATATGGTTTTTTTCTTTCCAGATATCCCAAAGGACGAATTCTGGGATTACATTCCATATTTTCTCCATGATACTTGAGGGCCATTTTGACTTTGGCCATTTTGAATTTGGTCATTGAGCTAATAAATGTTGGCTACATTAATTAGCTCAATGACCCACCATTTGTTGTAGGCTTGTGTTGTACACATTGTTGGAAAGCTTCATATTTTGTTAATTACACATCAACCACTACATTATGCTTTCCCATGAGGGAAATTTCAAACTATTAAATGCTTGCAATTGTATGATCTATTTCTGATGTACAGTGGACTGATACTATTGTTTCTTGCATCATTAATGGAACATGATTCTTGCAACAAGAATATTGCATCATTTCCTGTTATTATCCCTTTGCATCCATCGTTTGGGAATAAAAATACTCATACGAGAGCAGGCAATACCACTATTGTTTCCTTTGGCGGATGTAAAGATCTATGTATAAATACTTTGAAAAGCCCCACAATGGCTCCTTTAACAGAACTACAAGACATTATTGGACTGCCTAGCAAATACCCAAGTGGAAAATTTGAGTTGAAATCATGGTTCTCTCTTCTAACCAAAAAGACTCCCAAGAAAAAACCTAGTTACAGTCCAAACAAAGAAGTCCATTCCATTAGCCCTAACATAATGGATGACTGGGATATTATCATTGAAGGCTTAAACCAGAAACTAATGACATGCCATCTTAAGAAGAGATGCTGCACTAACAGAGGTTAGGAAATTAAGGTCATCTATGGAAGAAATGGAGAAACAAATAAAGAAGTTGGAAATGTATTGCCAAGATCTGAAGTATGCATTGAAGCAGGATGAAGTTGGTATTACAAGTTACCAGGGGTCTAGTTTAAATAACCATGGATTCACAATGAAATTCCATGACCACAAACCTATAACATATGATGCAATGGTAGAACCCTTCCTTCATACAGTAGCACAATCAAGAGTTGCAGTGAGATAGTTATGCAAGACTATTGTAACATTAATACAAGAACAATGTGATGGTAAAGGAATGGAGAAGCTCAACTTCCTTTTGCAACCCTATGAAGTTGATGTTACTCAAAGAATTTCAAGAGTTGTTATGTATCACTTGGAAGCTCTCTTAAATTAGGATTTCTATGAGGACTTTCAGAGCTGTAAATTTAAGAAAAATGGTGCTCGAATGATTCTTGACCCTTATGAGACTTGTGTTGTTATCCATAAAAAATAAAAAAGTCGAAGAAAATACATGTGGCTCATAAAAATCTTATCCATAAGTCAACTAGGTCATAGAAATTGTCTACTATCAGCCTGCACACAGTTTGAAAACATTAAGGTATCAAAACAATTCATTTTAATATTGAAAGTTGCATAACATAAGTTTTATGCATATAATTACTCTCATTTTTAAAGTAACGATACTATGTGTATTTGGCAAAGCACCTTGAAGAAGATGACATATGACCAAACAACATGCATGCATACATGTTGAACTTGAGTCCATGCTACGATTATGTTTTTTTATATCTATTTCGACCAAATTGCATGTATATTCAAAAGATACACATGGATAGGGTTTGGTTGATTAATAGACACATGGATAGGGTTTAGTTGTTAGCCAATCTAGAAATAGGGTTTGGCTAATTAATACAAACCTTCCAAAGGTCTGTGCAAGTGTGCATCAAACAATAGTTGGGAGAATGAAACAACATTCATTGACCTTTTATCACAACTTTTAATATAAATGTAGATTTCACATGAAAATCAACATGCATGCACATGTCTCAGATGTTACTCTTTTTTATGAAAGAAGCAGAGACCTTGTTACCCATGGAACCAAAGGCTTGGTCCAACGAAAACAATCAAGCATATCTCTATGAAAGGAAGATTCATTTCGCCAAAGAAAAATTCCCTAATCAAGACAAATGACTCACTTGAAGGCGTAGGAAAGTGTTAATTTGATAAACTAAGACCTCAATGTGTTTAATTATGAAAAATTGCTATGTTTTATGCCTTGAATAAAACCACTATCCTACAGGCCTATACTACTGTTCATTTTCCTTATAAGTCTTGGAGATCACTCACATATTGCAAATCTAAAAAAGTTGATTTACTCATCCAATTTTCTTGGGTTGAAGCTAGATTTTGAGTTTGACTTATTCAGTTGGTAAACCACTAATTCAAGTAAGCACAACCATTGAACCTATCCAACAACAAGTCATCATTAAGGAAACCACTAAGTCAAGTAAGTGCAACCGTTGAGCCTATCCAACAACAAGTGTCTTGGAGTTGTATCAAAGGCTTGTTAACTTTTCATATGCTAAGCTAGATCATGAGTATTTCATTTCATTTTCATAACAAAAGCATATAAACAGGATCTCTAAAAGATAGACAAGCACAACCATACAAAAGGAACACAAAGATTTATCCTGGGAAAAACCCAGCAAAATCTTCCTCAATATAGACACCCCAAAAGATAAAAGATAAACCAACAAGGAGATCAAAGCCTGATCCTCCTCCTTCTCCAGCTACTTCTCTCTCTCCACTAATGCGCTATACAATTGAGAGTGTGTGATTTAAATGAGGAGCGCCACACCTCTATTTATATTCATCCGTTCACTTTAAATATTCATTCCAACATGTAGGCTCGAGTTAATCATGTAGGCTCGAGTTACACATGTAGGCTCAAGTAACCACACTGGGGTGCTAATGATCCACCTTTACAATTAGAGGGGACTACCTCATGACTCTTATTAGTTCTTCCGATTAGAAGCATCGGGGTACAAGTAATACAAGTGGTTCTCCCGGTAGGACCATCGAGGACCACAAAAGATCCGTATAGAATATTCTTTGAAGTTACAATATTTCAACACTCCCCCTTAATGAGAAGGGTATTCTACAACAACATCAACAACAACAATAATAGGAGAGAGAGAGAGCATCATCAACATCATTAGGGTAACACATCTATAAATCATTGGAAGATTTTCAACATCATGTAGTCTTCATCTTCAGTATTCAGTCTTCAGCAACATCAACACTTTGACCGCTTCGATCAGTAACAACTTTGACCGCTTCGATCAGCAACATCTTCAGCACTTTTACCTTTTGATCAGCAACATCATCTTTAGCGTTTTGACCTTTTGATCAACAACATCATCTTCAGCACTTTGACCTTTTGATCAGCAACATCATCTTCATACTCTGATCTTTCGAACAACAACATCATCATCATACTCTGATCTTTCGAACAACAACATCATCATCATCATACTTTGATCTTTCAATCGATACATCATCATCATCATACTTTGATCTTTCGATCAGTACATCATCATCATCATACTCTGATCTTTTGATCAGTACGTCATCATCATCATACTTTGATCTTTTGAACAGTACATCATCATCACACTCTGATCTTTCGATCAGTACGTCATCATCATCAGCAACAACCTGCAATCGACAACACGAAGACGAAAGTCTTCGGATCACTTTTGGACCTAAGTCTAGGGATGATACAATCCTGCCACATTCTCGAAAACCAAAGTCACCGGATTGATTACGGGATAATCAGTCCTTATCACTTTAGGACTAGGTCCAAGGATGATGCAATCCTACCGCATCCTCGACAACCAAAGTCACCGAATTGATTACGGGATAATCATTCCCTATCACTTTAGGAATAGGTCCAAGGATGATGCAATCCTACCACATTCTCGGGGACCGAAGCCTCCGTATACCATTATGAACCGAAGTTCAAGGATGATGCAATCCTGCCACATTCTCGGGGACCGAAGCCTCCGGATACCATTCTAAACCAAAGTTTAAGGATGATACAATCTTGCCACATTCTTGGGGACCGAAGTTCAAGAATGATGCAATCCCACTACATTCTCGAAGACCGAGGTCACCGGATCACTTTAGGGCAAATTCCCAGGGATGATACAATCCCACTGCATTCTTTAGGACCGAAGTCACTGGATCTATTCTGGACAGATGTCCCAGGATGATACAATCCCTCTTCATTCTCGAGGACCGAAGTCACCGGATCTATTTTGGACAGATGTCCCAGGAACAATCCCTCTTCATTCTCGAGGACCGAGGTCACCGGATCACTTTAGGGCAAGTGCCCAGGAATGATACAATCCCACTGCAACATCACTACTCCCCCTTTCAAGGAAGGTCTTTCCGAACAACACCAAGCTTGTCTCGAAGGTGTTTGAACTTTACTTGAGACAGAGGCTTCGTCAGCACATCATCATCCAAACCATCATCATCTACATCTTCAATATGTGAATACTGAACTATCAGCATCTGTATCTCCAGTATGTGAATATTGAAAGCATCATCATTTATATCTTCAGTATAGAAATACTAAAAGCATCATCATCTCTATATTCAGTATAGAAATACAGAATCACCATCATCTGCATCTACAGTATGTAAATACTGAAACATCATCTATATCTTCAGGATGGGAATATTGAAATCATCATCATCTATATGTTCAGTATGGGAATACTGAAACATCATCATCTCTATATTCAGTATAGAAATACTGAATCACCATCATCTGCATCTATAGTATGTAAATACTGAAACATCATCATCTGCATCCTATCTCATATGTAGAAATACCGGATTTCTATGTGTTACAACAGAACACAGGGTTCTCTGTCATCATAAATATGGTTATCACATAGAATCATTGTAGTATCCATCTTCAGGTCAAAGAGACTTGATATCAGCTTCCGAAGCCATATGGCTTCACAACTTAGCATAGCAATTTGCTATGTATTCTGCTTCAACCATGCTAAGAGAAACACTGGACTGTTTCCTGCTAAACCATGAACTCATAGCAGACCCCAAACAAAAGCATCTACCTGATGTGATTTTCCTGTCTGAGATACTTCCAGCCCAATCTGCATCTATGTAGCCATACAATCTATACTCATGGCTACCATCATAGTATAGACCAAAGTCTATAGTTTCTTTCAAATATCTTATCACATGTTTTGCAGCTATTACGTGAACCCATCTTGGTTGAACAAGATATTGACTCAAGGTGTTCACAACAAAACAAATGTCTGGTCTGGTAATTGTTAGGTACATCAATGACCCAATGATCTGTCTGTAGTGAGTCACATCCACTAACTATGATGAGTCATCAACTAACAACTTCAGGTTGGAATCCATGGGTGTGACCATGGCTTTGCATTCCAACATATCAAATCTTTTCAAACTTTGCACTGCATACTTTCCCTGATTGAGAAAGATTCCTTCATACTTCCAGACCTAGGAACTAAAGTATTAAGCCAAGGTCTAAATTCTTCAGCGAACTTCTTCTTGCATCCTACAATCTGTTGCTCATTCCCTGCCAGAAATAGATCATCCACATATAGTAATAGTATGATAGGTTCATCTTATACAACCTTGTAGTAAAGTTTAGGATTGACTTTACTCTTGGTAAAGCCCATGCTCGTCAGGAAACTATCTATTCTTCCATACCGAGCTCTGGGAGCTTGCTTCAGGCCATAGAGGGCCTTCTTCAACTTGCATACGTGAGTCCATTTGTCTTCAACTTCAAATCCTCATGATTATTCGATGTAAAACTCTTTCTCAATCATACCATTAAGGAATACTTGTCTTTACTTCATCATGTACCTTGCTTCCTGGAGTAAGTGTCTCTTCAGAATTAATTCCCTCTTTATGATAGAAACCTCTAGCCACAAGTCTTACCTTACTTCTATCAGCAACATATTTTATCTTGCAAATCCATTTGGAAGATACCACATTCTTGCTTTCTGGTTTGAGTACTATATCCCAAACATCATTCTAGTATCATAACATCTTCTATGAGTTTGTCTTGTCAGGTCATCAACATATCCTAGTCTTTTGCATTCAACCTTGAAGGTTGGAACCCACTTTACTCTTGGTAAAGTCTCGATCCATTACGAAACTATCCATCATGTCGTACCATGTCGAACTTAGATATCTTCTGTAGTCACTCCCCCTGAAATGGAGTATCATCTTCCTTCTTCATTCTATACAGGTGGTTCTATGCTTCATATATACTTGTCAATAGAGTATGTCATGTCATAGTCTATTCTTTCTGAGGCAAATCACGAACCTTACTTTGTACACTTGTTCTTGTAGATCCATATGGAAGATACTACATACTTCCCTTTATGTCTCGAAACCATATCGAATACATCATTTCTCATGATCAATTGTTACTCTTTGATCATAGCTTCTTTCATAGCATTCTTTTCTTCATCTTGAGTTATCTCTTGTACCCATGGTGGTCTTCATCCTTCAAGGTGGATCTATCGCTCTCTGAAGCTCTTTCTTCCGTCATGGTGTCTCTGACCCTGGGAGCTTCAGATTCATGTTTATTGGAGTGAATCTTGAATTGTCATCCCTTGTTCTTTGGAACAAGTCTCATCCTTCTTTTCTTGTAGGAGGTTGTACAGGACCTTTCCTACAATTCAAATGCACCAGTTGCATGGTTAGAACTATTTCATAAAACATATGCATAACGACAAATTCTTATGCATCATGCAACTATTTAGCCAATACAACATTCATCCATATCTCACAGAAAATTTCTAGATGCCTTCAATCATTGAGATTGTGCACTAATCCAATATGTCAGCAAAGAGGTTTCATTCTAGACAATGGAGAGTTGTATAGCACCATGAGCTACTTACCCATCACATGCATATTAGTAGTATACAGTCATTAATGCAAACAATCTATCATGCATAACACATCAACTGAATATAATCAAATGTATAACAAAACAATATCATGAAATGACAATTCAATACTTATCTTTTATTTGTTTTGTGGGTAGACTCCATCTTGATCATTCTGCTTTATCATATTCTTCATTCATGAAATCATTATTTCTTATCCAAATGATAAGATGAATAAGAGGTTCTTCAAGAATTGAGTTCTTCATCGCTTGAGGGATCTTCTTTGAATGGTGAGAGCTTGATCTTCAATTGCTCCCATCTTCTTCTTCTCTTCTTATGAGTCGAGCTGAAAGTAATCACTTCCTTTTGGCATACATTCTTTGCATGAATGAATCACATGATCCTGGGAGGCCATTCAAGGTGGATATCACCACTTCTGCATTCTTCACTTCTTCTTTTTACCTGTTTCTTAAGGTCATCTTCTGATGTATGTTCTTTCCTTCAAATAGCTTGGTCAAGGAATCAAACATCTCTTTCGGTGTCTTTAGGGAAGACACTTGTGGTACAAGTTGATCCGTGACTGAATCAACAATGATCTTCTTGGCCTTGACCAAGTTCTTCTGGTTTAAGGATTTGAGCCTCATCTCCCTCTAGAACTAGAACCTCTCTACTCATGTAGGTGTCCAATTCATTTTCTTCAGAGAGATCAAATACTTCCATTCTTGGAAGTTGTCAACTTCACCAAGCTTATCATCAGGCTGATGTGATAGATCACTTTGAAATGAGAACCTCAAATGTAAATAGCAAAAGATTAGATCTTACCGATTTGAGGTGTCCGTCCTGCTTCCGAAGCTGATCTAGGGTTTGTTAGAGAAACCCTAATTTTAAAAACTTGGAATCTTTCAGATCTTATTAGATAGAAATATAGATCTCTTCAAATGGAGCTGTCCAATGCACTCTTTTTCTGAAAACAGTGGAGGGAAGCTCCTGAAACACGAAGCCCTAGTTTTCCAATTTCATCTGCAGCAATTTCTATTACTGTTTCTATGATATCTCTGAAATTACTACTCCTATGTGTCTGCAATTTCTCACTAAGGTAACCTCGCATGTCCTTGATCCAACAACATAGGATTCATCATAATTGGTTTCACCAATTGGGATTTATGATCATTTTCCCAAGGTGACCTGTTACAAGACTGTTCATAATAGAAAAGTTGTATGACCTGTCACGTGTCACTGTTTCATCTTCTGGTTCTGAACTTTGGAAAAAAAATAATACATTCAGTTACCTTTCTGCAACATCTTCAGGAATTCCATCTGGACCTCTGTAGCCCAAGATATTGCAATTCTTCGTAGGTGTCATGTTTAGGGATGCATTCTGGAAGAGGATGGAACCCTAATTTGGAGGGATCATATCTCCCAGAATATAGTGAATCAGAGGTTGATTTTTGGATACAGTGTACATCAATATTTTATATTTGGCTTATGAAATTTTCAGATCCTAAACCTTCGCCAATATCTAGATATAGAGAATGTACCAAAACTTAGCAGTTTTAGTATTTAGGGTTTTCCTAGCTCTGGGTCAAACTAGGGTTTGACTTTCTCGGAGTTTCACCCAACCAAAAATATTGATTCAGGTCTCTAAACTTCTATTCTGATGGGGAGAGCAATCCTATTCCAAGCTCACTCAAAAATTCTTCTTCTGCAAGAAGCCCTAATTTCCCACACCGAAAACTGAAAATGCTCAGAATTGAATTCCGCTTCGACAGAAAGATGCACCCTTCAATGGAGAGTCAGCCTAGCCTTCTTTTGCTGATCGATTGTGGAGAGAGAACCAAAAAAAGAAGCCCTATATTCTGTAGCTGCACAATGTCTTCTTTTCAGGGTGGCTCTGATACCATGTTAACTTTTCATATGCTAAGCTAGATCATGAGTATTTCATTTCATTTTCATTACAAAAGCATATAAACAGGATCTCTGAAAGATAGACAAGCACAACCATACAAAAGGAACACAAAGATTTATCCTGGGAAAACCCTAAAGGGAAAATCCCAGCAAAAGCTTCCTTAATATAGATACCCCAAAAGATAAAAGATAAACCAATAAGGAGATCAAAGCCTGATCCTCCTCCTTCTCCAACTACTTCTCTCTCTCCACTAATGCGCTATACAACTGAGAGTGTGTGCTTTAAATGAGGAGCGCCACACCTCTATTTATATTCATCCGTTCACTTTAGTTATTCATTCCGACATGTAGGTTCAAGTTAATCATGTAGGCTCGAGTTACACATGTAGGCTCAAGTAACCACACTGGGGTGCTAATGACCCACCTTTACAATTAGAGGGGACTACCTCATGACTCTTATTAGTTCTTCCGATTAGAAGCATCAGGGTACAAAGTAATACAAGTGGTTCTCCCAGTAGGACCATCGGGGACCACAAAAGATACATATAGATATTCTTTGAAGTTACAAGATTTCAACAAGGCTGCACAAAATTCTATAAAACAACAATGAACCTTATGTTTGTTGGCCTTTGCTTCCTCAAGAACGGTTGCAAGACTATATATGATCACTCTAGAAATTTTGAGAAAATGTTGATTAATGCAAATTCAAAAAAATTTCCTCAACCTTGAGGTTCCCTAGGATCTATTTCCATTGGACTTTCATCCTTAGCATCAAAATGTTTAAGTATAAATAACAATAATATACATTTCACTTATGTACAACCAAATATATAAGGCAGCCCCCAAAAATAAACAATGAACAATTTTACTTTAGGGGAACTATGTTTCTAGAGTCCAACCCTTAGAGATCAAATACACATATACACATTTTAAAAACCCTAGGGATGAAAATTTTTAGTAGCTAGCGTGTTTAAACCTACTTGAGTGCCTACAGTTGCATTGGTTGCACTCCTAAGTGCATCAATCCCACACCTAAGTACAAAGTGATATACCTCAACCTTGTAGGGAACATACCTTACATCCCTTGACATAGTTTGGGATTCCATCCTTGATGACATATACATCACTAGTTTGTTATGGGGTTGTTCAAGTGTCTTTGACTTTGTGTCAACAATGAGCATAATTCTAAGTATGTTGGAAGAAATGATCTTGAATTATAGTCGAAGTTTTGTGTAAAAACCTGAGTGGTTAGGGTACGTGTTCCTTCTCCTTGATTTCACACTTGGGTGCATCTAATATACACCCAAGGGTAGGATGTCACACCCCCAAACTCTTCAAGGGTGAACTTTCCATCCCTCAATAGAGTTTTGGGTGCATCCCTTATGACAAGGACATCTCTAGTTTGTTAGGAGTTTGTTGATACAGTTCATAACAACTAGATATCCATTCTACTACACGTGCAAATTGGTATAAACCTATTACAATGTCACTTTGCATAGTTCTAAATATATGAAAACACATATGCAATATGATCTACTATGCGGGTTCAAATAACACACATTTAGGAAAACATATGAAAACGTTGAGTATCTGTGAGAAAATTAAGACCCCCATAGATCAAAGAGATCTCAACCTTGTCATGTACCCATCTACATTTCTTGGCCAACAATGTACGAATTCACGGAAAAAATCCACCGAGTCTCCTACTCAGACCCTCCACAAATACATGCCCAAACTCAATGACAAACTAAATGTTAAATTACCAAAAACATAGTGCATTTAATCTATTTAGCTAATATGTATATCTATGTCTTTATAAAATAAAAAATTAGTTGTCTATGCAATAATCTCTTTTATATACAACCCAACTTATTTATCCATATATCTTTTATTCAAATTGAAATATTCAAAGAAGAAGATACTTTAAATAGAAGTTGTGCAGGTAGAACTGATTGCACATGAGAGAATTTTCCTAGTGATAAGTATCCACTATGGTTACCACCCTCAATCCGGGATATGAGGTGACATTGGGGAAATATTTCATGTTAATAATCTCACATAGATATAATGCAAAAGTAGTTCCTCATGACCTAATTTGGTCTTAGAAAGTACTAATGAGTCCCGATGTAAAAAATGGTGTGCATTCATGTAGAACCGTCCATTAGCACTCACCTAGCGTATAAGACTTGCCACATACCAATGTTTCATAGTAGCTTGACCATTCTTTTTTCAAAACTCTCATTTCCCAGGGAACCCTTCATAACTAAGGTACAATTCCAACATAGAAATTCTACCCAAGCTACAATTTCAGTAATGGTGTTCCTCAAGTAGTGCTACTGATGAAGAAAGAGATCATAGGGTTTCCTAATGATTGGATTTGGGCATAAATAACAACACCAAATGTTAAGAAACTGAACATAGTTTTGTTCTCATGTTGTGATTCCTTCCTAGGTCCATATGATCAATACATGGAAACCATATCTCAACATGATAATTAAAAAATACATAGTTGAAGGTGACTGGAGAAATCCAAAAATACTATGACGAATGATATTTCCACTGATTATGATGCATGAGGATCAATACTATGTTTGAAGACCTTGTTTATTAGGCTATGTTATGAAGGGTTTATGATGCATGGAGATTCGAACAATGTTTGAAGACCTTGTTCATTAGGTTCCATTATGGAGGATTTATGGATTGATTGCTATTGTTTCCAACTCTTTATTCTTATTTTATCATTGAGCATTGTATTATGAGGCATCACCACATATTTTGAGGAATGATGACACATGTAGGTCGCTGTCACATTTTAGATCCTTCACCTACATAATTCCATGCACATTTCTTCACTTAAGGGACATCTCACCTAATCCCTACAACCAATTACATATGTGGAGGCATGCTACATCACTAAGATCTAAAGTTGGATGGTAACTTTGCATTCTTAGACCACATATGATGTTACATTGCTAAATTGCATGGGTTGAGAGATTGGATGGGTGGAGTGCTTGAGGAGAGGAGGCTCCTTTGACCACCATTTTTTCACATTTGGAGGAACACTTTGCATTGTTGAAGAGGTTATTTCACACACTTGTATTCACAAGTGTCATGCACATATCTTGAGGAACACCTAGTAACTAAGGGGTTCCTAAGGTTGATCTCAAGCATGGTGTGGGGTTTCGACACACATTTTGGAGCACTTCACTCTACTTGCACATATTCCCAAAGTGCTCAACGTTTGGCCCTTGCTTGGAGGTGGCTTGATGGTTTCGCATGTGGGTCCATTCTATTGGCACATGTTTTGGGTTTTTTATTGCATATTTTGGAGGAGCACTCCAACTTTTATTCATAGTTTATCAGTATGCTCTACTTTGGGGCCTTTATTGGAGGAGATATGGTGGTTATATATATGGATATATGCCCTTTGCAAAAATTTTGAGTTTGCTCACCCTTGAAGAGGTTATAATGACCAATGGGCCTTTATTGCATTTCTATCCATTGCATCCATCTTTATGGGGGGAGTTTGTTGTTTCAATAGAGATCACTCTAGCTTGTTTTACTATTTTGGGTAGTTAGTCAACATATCTAGGTGGTTGGTTGCCTTATATAGAGCACTCCCTTAGACCTTGAATTTTGGCATAATTTGAGGTACCTTCTTGATGATCCCTCTATAGGAGGTCATGACACACATCTCAAGAAGGAATTTTACATGGTAAAACAAGCCTAATTCTAGAAGGTGTTTTTCACATGAGGACAATTGGCATGCCTACTTACTTGTCTTACTACTTTATTGTTATGTATTTAACTTTTCTTTATAGTATATTAGGATATATTATTTTATTCTCCTATGTTAAATCATAGATCTAGAACTTGTTTGTTATTATTTTATTGTTGAGGGTTTTCAGCTAGATCTTTGTATAAACAAAAACTTCTTCATTGTATTCTAAGCCTAGGAGTACTGTCATTCAACCTAGTCTCACATAGCGTGTTATTGCATGCTGTGATCTAAAACTAATGTTCCATTCAGTGTGAACTCTCTCATTTACTGAAGAGTAGTAACAATGTTATCATAACTCTTGAAGATAGGATATGCATAGTATAACTTTATGTATTCCTTTATTAGGGATTTTAGTTTTCTGTCAGGATTTTTGAATTCCTAGACTAGCATATTCAGTGCTATCCAATAATCGTCCACCGTTCGACTTGCCTTTTAGTGTAATTATTCTGTGAGTTTATAAATATCCATGACATGCATCTAGAGTCTAAAGTGTAACCCTAATTTGAGCATGTTGCTCACCAGTATTCCAACTAATCTTGCTTGCCAATATGCCAACTTTGTGTGTTTTGTGGAGTTGATGAAGACTATGTTGTCTGTGTAGTTGCGATCTCTCTCCAAATCATTTATGGAGGGACTTGAATCTCAATTGAATATTGTGAACTGTGTGTTGATGCTATCTATGGAGGAGTGTGATCCCATTGGTGGAGCATGAGCCCTATGGAGAAGCTTGTGATATGAATTTTGATTACAACATTCCCAAAAAGACCTTGATGTTGTTGTTTCTTCATCCATTGATACAAATCTAAAACTTAAAAACCAAAATTTCTTCATAAAATCCATGGCTCAACATAAAAAGATTGATTGTTATCTATATCTAGGGTTAGGAATGCAGTTTTACTTATATTGTACACAGCAAAGTCCCTAAATCTACCCATTAATCATGCTTTAGGTTTGTTAAAGTGATGTAATGCTGGTCCACAAACAATATATCTCTATGAATCAAAGGCATGAAAAAAGATAAATTTCTAAATACATTGATGCCTCAAAATGGGAAAGCTTCCAAGGGTTTCACCATAAATTGGTGGAATGGGCAGCATCCAATAGAAACAATTGACTCCAAATACCATTGTGAGTCAACCTAATATTCCAGGAAAGGTTCATACTATGTATAAGGAGGTGATGCTTACTCATTGAGCCATGAGAAATCCTTCTCCTTTCTTCAATATTACCACTTGGATGCAAAACCGTCACCTGTCAAGTTGAACCATGTTCAAGTAATGGCAAGTGTCAGATCCAAATTTAAATGAGAACCTTGAGTTCCAAGTCAAAATGAGAACCCTGAATGTTTCCTCCAAGTTTAACCGTGGTCAAGTAATGGTGTGTGTGAGCTTCAAAACAAAATGAGAACCCTGAGCTGCAAATCAAAATGATAAGAACCCTGAGTTGGACGTAAAAATGTGAACCGTGAGCTCCAAATTTTCGAAATGAGAACCCTGAGTTACGAATCAGAATGTGAACCATGAGCTAGTCCAAATCGTCGAAATGACAACCCTGAGCTGCGAATGAAAATTTCAACTGTGAGCTAGTCCAAATCGCCGAAATGATAACCTTGATTTGTGAATCAAAATGTCAACCATGAGCTAGTCCAACATGTCGAAATGATAAACCCGAGCCACAAATTATTTGAAAAGGCAAGCAAAAAATATTTCAAAAGTTCAATTGTTGGCGACAAGACAAGCCATGCTCATTGAATTTTAGATGAATGTCATTCAATGACCTTATGGGTACAATGACCTTTACCTTTGGTCAATATTTCTCCATCCTGACAATTTTAATTGGAGTTCATAGTTTAGAACATCTATGTAACAAAGCATTGGTAAATACTTTAAACAATTGAATAATTTATGGAATTATTGAATGCAATGAGTTGAGTTGTTTAAATATGTGTCCCTTGTTCAAATATGTGCCCCTTGTTTAAAATATATTATAAATATGTGCCCCTTCTTTAAAACATATTATAAATATGTGCTCATTCTTTAAAATATATTATAAATATGTGCCCTTCTTCATTATTAGTTTGAAGTTTAGTTGAAACAAAATAATTTTTAATTATGATATAAATTTTATAAAGGTTTTGTAAAATTCAAATAATAAATTAAATATTTAAAAATTTAAAAATATTTTTTTGAATTTAAAAAAATATATTTTTATCTAATAATTAACTACAATAATTAAAGTAATTAATTTGATCTAGGTTTATGTTTAATTGTAAAAATAACTTTAAAAATAATAAATAAAATTGATCTCAGTTTTGTCTTTTTTTGAATTAACTATTATAAATTTGTATTATTTTTATTAATATTTAGTGTCACATAAGTAATTATACGACACGTGAAAATAAAATAGAATATACATTGATAAATATAAATAATAAGAACTAGTTTTGTTTATGCATAATGCCAAAAAAAACACAACATGCTTTTACAAACATAATTTAAAATGTACATCAGAAAATATAATACAAAAAATGTATAATTTGTAATTAGCTATAGCAACAAATCTTTTAACAATACCACAATGACATTAGCCAAAAATTCACTAAACTTCAATAATTTCAAATCCGAGAATATTTTGCTTTGTTATTAAATAAGGTTCTATCAAACACAAAGCACTTCCATATAAACAAATATATTTATACAAATATGCTTACAAACAATGTTCTTCTTTATATGAAGTAAAAAAACATATTTTAAATATAGCATCTCTTTGTCACACTATTTTAAAAATCTCTTAGTATTTTTTGTTATATGTATGGCCATACAAAATATGAAAAATAGGCTTTCTTATTTCCATTTTTTTGTTTAATTATTTTCTTTTTAAATTCATGGTTTTAAAAAACCAGAAGAAGAAATTGCATATAAAACTAAAGTGCAAAGCAACTAATAAAAGTTAATGATTTTAAGAAACACTAGCAAGAAACATATATGTGATCACCATGTTGATGTCATATGAAATGATGAAGATGATGGTGATGATGATGATGATGATGATGATGAAGATGGTGATCACCATGTTCATCTCATATGAAATGATAAAGATGATGATGATCATGATGATGACGCTGACAATGTTGTTGATTACGACGACGACGACGACGACGACGGACTATTTTTGAGTATGGAAACCCACCCACATCGTCAATGCATGTGTCTAGTCTAACAATGCCAAATTTAAGACCATCGCGACACATACATAAAAATTTTCATTGTTGGCCCCACGTAGCACATTAATTAATTTACAGGTATGGTTTTTGTTGCTCAATTTGTTAGCAACGGACATGTTTGACAATGAAGATGACCATGAAGTAGTTCACAGATATTATGATGATGAGGATGATGATGAATTAGTTCACGAATATCATCGTGATGAAGTTGGTGATCACCTTGTTGATCTCATATGAAATGATGAAGATGAAGAAGAAGATGATGACGATGATGACGTTGATGATAATGTTGATGAGGATGACGACGACGATGACGATGATGATGAAGATGGTGATCACCATGTTCATATCATATGAAATGATGAAGATGATCATGATCATGATCATGACGCTGATGATGCTGTTGATGACGACGATTACGACGATGATGGCGATGGATGATTTTCGAGTCTAGAAACCCTCCCACACCGTCAATGCATGTGTCTAGTATAACAATGCCAAATTTCACACCATCCCAATACATACATAAAAATTTCATCGTTGGCCCCACGTAGCACATTAACTAATATATAGGTATGGTTTTTGTTGCTCAATTTGCTAATGACGGACATGTTTGACAATGAAGACGACCATGAATTAGTTCACGGATATTATGATGATAAGAATGATGATGAATTAGTTCACGAATATCATCATGATGAAGTTGGTATCACCTTGTTGATCTCATATGAAATGATGAAGATGATGATGATGATGACGTTAATGAGGATGACGACGACGACAACAGCGAGGATGATGATGATGATGATGAATATGGCGATCACCATGTTCATCTCATAGGAAATCATGAAGATGATGATGGTGATCATGATCATGATGATGACGCTGATGATGTTGTTGATGATGACGACGAGGACGATGATAGTGGATGATTTTTTTAGTCTGGAAACTCTCGTAAACCGTCAATGCATGTATCTAGTCTAACAATGCCAAATTTCACACCATCCCGACACATACATAAAAAATTTCATCGTTGGCCCCACGTAGCACATTAATTAATGTATAGGTATGGTTTTTGTTGCTCAATTTGTTAGTGACAAACATGTTTGACAATGAAGATGACCATGAATTAGTTCACGGATATTATGATGATGAATTAGTTCATGAATATCATCCTGATAAAGTTGGTGATCACCTTGTTGATGTCATATGAAATGATGAAGATGATGATGATGATGATGATGTTGATGAGGATGAAGACAATGACGACGATGACGACGATGATTATGATGATGATGAAGATGGTGATCACCATGTTCATCTCAAATGAAATGATGAATATGATGATGATCATGATGATCATGATAATGTTGTTGATGATGACGATGACGATGATAATGATGGATGATTTTTGAGTCTCAAAACCCTCCCACACCGTCAATGCATGTGTCTAGTCTAAAAATGCCAAATTTCACACCATCCCAACACATACATAAAAAATTTCATCGTTGGCCCCACGTAGCACATTAATTAATCTATAGGTATGGTTTTTGTTGCTCGATTTGTTAGTGACAGACATGTTTAACAATGAATATGACCATGAATTAGTTCATGAATATTATGATGACGAGGAGGATGATGAATTAGTTCACGAATATCATCATGATGAAGTTGGTGATCACCTTGTTGATCTCATATGAAATGATGAAGATGATGATGATTATGACCCTGATGGTGATGTTGATGAGGATGACGACGATGACGACGATGACGATGATGATGAAGATGGTGATCATCATTTTCATCTCATATGAAATGATGATGATGATAATGATCATGAAGATGATGACCCCGATGATGACGTTGATGAGGATGAGGATGATGACGATGATGATGATGAAGATGGTGATCATCATTTTCATCTCATATGAAATGATGATGATGACCCTGCTGATGACGTTGGTGACGACGACGATGATTATGCTGGATGTTTTTTTAGTCTAGAAAACCTCCCACATCGTCAATTCATGTGTCTAGTCTAACAATTCCAAATTTCACACCATCCCGGCACGTACATAAAAATTTCATCGTTGGCCCCACGTAGCACATTAATTAATCTATAGGTATGGTTTTTGTTGCTCGATTTGTTAGTGACGGACATGTTTGACAATGAATTAGTTTCTGAATATTATGATGATGAGGATGATGATGATGACGACGATGATGAGGATGATGACAATGATGATGATGATGATGTTGATGATGATGACGATGACGATGATGATGATGTTGATGATGTTGATGATGATTTTGATGATGATGATGACGACGACAACGATGATGATGATGAATATGGTGATGACCATGTTGATATCATATGAAATGATGAAGATGATGACGATGACGACGATGATGATGATGACGTTGATGATGTTGTTGATGACGACGATGATGATGATGATTATGTTGATGATGATGATGATGATGATGATGATGATGATGATGTTGTTGTTGTTGTTGTTGTTGATGATGATGATGATTATATTGATGACAATGATGATGACGACGATGATGTTGCTACTGATGATGATGATGACGATGATGCAGATGATGATGACGAAGATGATGATGATGATATGAAGTAATTAATTTGATCTAATTTTATGTTTAATTGTAAAAACAACTTTAATGATGATGTTGATGATGATGTTTAGGTTTATGATGTTAACAATGATGTTGATGATTACGATGATGATGACGACGATGATGATGTTTGAGTCTGGAAACCCTCCCACACCCTCAATGCACGTGTATAGTCTAACCACACCAAATTTCACACCAAGCCGACACATACATAAAAAAATTCATCATTGGCCCCACGTAGCACATGATGACGAAGACAGTGGACTTAAGTATTGAAAAAGAAAATTTCAAACAATATTAGCTGCAAAGAGATTGAACATAAAATTAAAATTGATAAGATTTAACTTACCAGTAGGTGGAAGCACATTGTTCACAAAAATAAATATTGTTTTCTCTGCTCCTACATTTACTCTCTTGTGTATCATAAGTACAAGTCATCCCACTGTAAAATTTGCTAGAATCATATATCTGCAAATCCAAAATGATCATGATCTATTCAACTACAATCAAATGAATCATAGATTTCTATCTTCAATTTGATGAAATTAATTGATTTTGTAAATCAATTATATAATAATATTCAAATATTTGGATACTTGTCCCAGATTATTTTAACCTCGTCTTTTCTCCTATCTATAAATATATGATCCCATTAATGTTAATAACTCTTTTTAAAACAAATAAGATAAAATAATATTTCTAATTAAATAGTTACCCTTCAATAGACTTCATCATATTCTTTATCCAAGTCATCATCCGTATCATCAGATCCGGAGTCAACATTGTAAGGATTGGCCATATCATCATCATCATCTAAGTCAGTTACGATCATCACATCATCATTAATATAATATTCATGGGAATTGTCTGCTACATCATCTGATTCAACTAATTCTTGGACATCTTCTTCTGGATCATCATGATAATCTAACTCATGTTTATCATACTCTTCATCATCGTCTTCTTCTTCCAGAGTACCCTCTTCAATACGTTCCTCTAGGTTATACTTTACCAGCCTTCCCCTTGGATAGTGTCTCACAACAAATGACCATCCTGCTTTACTTGGAACCTCCGAGTAAAATACTTGTTCACATTGGATTGGAAGAACATAGGGCTCTATTCCTAGATTAAACAACCTTGTATTTAAATCCGTTATCATGTTCAATAATAGTTCTATCAGGATCATGTTGATTCAATCATAACCTGTACCATTTGAAAAAGAACATAACTACCTTGAAGGATTTACTTCACACTGAAGAATATCTTCCAAATACCCATAGTATCGATTTTTCTGAGAGTTTTGGATGTCTGTCACTTCTATATGAAACATTGGTCACCTCAAAGACTGGAGATATCCCACAATCTAATGCTTTCTTTGTTTCATCCAATTTTTTGATGTGGTATCTACAACCATTGCAAACCATCTCCTTATGGTGTTTTACCTAAAACAAGCAATACACGAAAAGATTACATAATGATTAAGCATTTATGATTAAGTGCATGTTTATGCAGCCATACATGGAAAATAACAACATGTACATCAAAATGTAATTTGCAAAAAATAATAATTAGAGTGATTGATTAATCTGCTTTCCTGCTTATCTTTTAAATCATATGCTAAATTGATTTCCCTTTGTGTAAGATTTGTATCTCCATTGTGATGTGCTGCTTTTACCAATGAAGCGACACCTTCCCATGATATTCCATGACCCGATTGTTCGCATCGTTCAATACATACCTTCATCCAGTCATTGTTTTTGATGTATAAATGAATTGCATCCCACTTTCAACCAACTGCTTGATGCCAATAAACATTAAAATTCAAGACAGATGTAAATTTTCTGAACAAAGCATATGCTCTTTATTGATGCAATAAATTGAATATGCAATTAGAATATGCACAATATATATACATAAAAGTAAACAATCAAATGTATTATATTAATTGACATCCACTAGCTAATAATTACCTTTCAACTTCCTTGATCTACTTTTCCCCTTCAGGCACTCCCCTTCAAAATTGTTATTGGAGTCTGCATCACAAAAGGGACGTAAATTGAGCTTTGATGCTAAATTAGGAAGATATTCACTAACATACAACATATTTTGGTATACCATATATCCTTCCATCATAGAACCCTCATCACGTGCTCGTTGTCTCACCAAACCCTTCATAAATTTCAAGTGCCTCTCAATTATCCACATGGACCTTGAGTGCATAGGTCCACACAATTCAATATCCTCAACTTGGTGTATGAGGTAGTGTTCCTATGCATTGAAAAATGTCGAAGGTAGATGTTTCTACATTTCACAAATGAGACAAGGAATTTCTCTCCTCAAATATTTTATACTTCTTTATGGATTTCTTTAGATGACAACCATATAAAATTGGTGCAAACCAATAATGATATTTAACAAAAAAAACATTAAATCACATAACATGAATTAGTGCACAAAAAACAAATATAAATTATACGAAGAATTAAAGAAACACTAAGCACATGCAATTAATCTCTAGTTACCTAATGTATTTCCCAATATTATATATAACTTGTTTGACATTGTTGTTGAATTTATCCAGGAGAGAGAGAGGTAGAACATACTGTATCAATATACAAACCACACCATTTTCTAAATAACAAGTAGACAAACAAAATAACAAATTTATGCAATAAAATTAAAACAAAAAATAAGAAATACAAAATAATATGGACATAACAATAATAATTACCTTAATGAAGATGTGCCAATCATGCATTTAGACCCCCACAAAATCACCTTTCTTTGTTATGATATTCTTCAAATTCACACAAAATCCAGTGGGAAATTTAATTTTCCACATTACTTCTTTTACAACATTACTTTGCTGCTCCGTAAACATCCACGGAATTGAGTTTATATTAATTTGGTCTTTGTTTCTATGAAATTGAATGACGTCTTTCATTGCATGGTTGCCTTCTTGAATGTCTTTGCAAACTTTCACAATTTTATCTTTCTCGCTCTTTAGCTCCAATAGTTGCCATAATGTTTCAGCCACATTCTTTCCAATATGCAGTGTATCAAATAGATGAGCAATTTGTAGGTGCTCATAGTAGGTAAACCTGTTGAATTGTATAGGATAACCTTTCATTCCTCTTGGAATCCCATTAATGCCTTTATGATCACGACATACATCATGAATATTAGTTTATAAATCAATTACAAAAATCAATTATGGCCACTACAGTAAACAAGACACACAAAAAAAGACATAACAATTCATATACAATGATCCATTCGTACCAGCTTGATGATTTCTATTATATTGCATCTTCCAAAGGTGAGGTGTCATTCTCTGGGGTTTTAATGCAGTCTCTTACTTCTCATTGATTTTTTTTTTTGGTTGTTCTATACCTGTGATTCTTAGAGAGGAAGTGCCTATACTCATCACGCACCTCCTTTCTTAAGCTTTTTGAGCGATGATATTTGATCTTAGGACCACAAACTGGAGATGCAAATTTTCCCTTTGTCTGAAGACCTACAATATATAGTGGAATATCTATGTCAATTATAATTATATATAAACCTTATTAACTACTTCATATAATGAAATGCAATTAATGTGGAACTTAAAAATACAAACCACAAAAATGGGTTAACCCTAGGGCATCGTGTATTTTCCATACAACCATTGCATGGAATTGAAATTTCCTTTGTCCTATTGGTCTAGATACGTCATACATACTGATGCCATTCCATAACTTCATTAGCTCGTCTATAAGAGGTTCTATATATACATTCATATCTTTGACTTGGAACATACATGATTGATTTGAAGTACATATAAAATATATAATTATGAGAACCATTAAGATATATAAAACATGCACAAGAGTAAAAAAAATAAGACATTATGAAACAAAATGCGACAAATGAGATGCCACAACTACATTAAAAATAAAACAGTTGTAGACACAATATACCTGGAATAATCATCAACAACATTGTGTGTTCCTTGTTTATTGACAACCATGGAGGGATGTTATTGTTGAAAACAAAAATAGGCCACACAGTGTAAATGGATCTAATCTATGCAAATGGATTAACACCATCTGCTGCCAAAGAAATCCTAAGATTACGGGGTTCTTCTTTAAAGTGAGGCCACTTTTCCTCCATATCTCTAAATGCAGAACCATTTGTAGGCATTCGAATAACATCATCTTGACTTCTATTCTTGGCATGGTAATCCATAAATTCTGCTATGTTATTGCACCTAAACAGTCGTTGCAAACGTGGAATGATGGGAATATAACGAAGAAGCTTGTAAGGCCCTTTTTTTGTTACTTGATCTACTCGATATCTACTTATATGACATTCCAGACATTCTGTTGCAAATCCATGCTTATTATAATATATAACATAGTCATCGGGGCATGCATGAATTGCTTCATAATGCATTCCAATCTCTTTCATGATGGAAGATAAATCTTGAATATGTGAGGTAAAATATTTGATGGTGGTAACAAAAAATCAACTATCTAGCTACATCAAATAAAAATAAAAAATATATTTAATATAATATATAAAGAATATTAACGAAACACACTTCATTCGTATTAATTTGAATTATGAATTAACAATACAATTATTAGAGGAATAAAGATAAACTTTATCATGATCGTATATATGTGATGGATTATTTTACATACCTTAACATCTGTGTGATTGATATGTTTGAAATACCATTCATAACCTTCAAGTTCATTATCAACAATATAGAAGAGAGAAGATTTGTTTTGGAGCCTTCATAAAGGGGTTCGTATGCCTTCTCAAGAAGAGGTATATCATGAATATCAGCAAAGTCATCAATATTTTCATTATCATCGTCGACATCATCATCCATTCTAACATTAAATGAATCATGGATCAATGTATTTGTACCATCATCTTCAACTACATTATCAGTATGATCATCTTCTTCAATATGATCATTCACTTATTCTCCATTAAGCATAGGTGCTACATGTTCCTCCGGTACTTGTTCTGAAAGCACTTCCTCTAGACGATATGTCGTAGGATGCATTTCATTTATAAATACATGAATACATCAATAGATATAAGTTAATATAGGAAATATTAAAATAATACATACATTTACCAAAGCAAAAAATATAATTTTTTTTATAATGCTAAACTTACAAATAAATGATATTCATTCCCCCCCCCCTCAGCGTGTCAATGTTCCCTACAATGTTTTGTGGTTGTTGTGATCAATATTCTTCTCTTCTTAAAGCCTCTGCATCGACTTCATGGACAATAACATTTACCATCACCCCTTATTTTCGCTGCATCCCATAGTCTAGCAAGCAATTGTTGATTTTGTTCATTTAGATTAGGAATATTGCTATTTGATATTTTGTCACATTAGAGGAAATTTGAACTCAAAATGGGCCTCCTAAGAAAAATAATAAAATAATATTTATTAATTTTGGAGGAAGAAAAGAAAAAAACTATTTTTTGTTTGTATTTTCAACATGTATCCCTGTGTTTTTACTCAAATTTTGATTGAGAGAGCTTGTTGGATGTGGAATTAAATTCCTCATCCAACGAGTACCCACACTGCATACTTTTGCTAGACCCCGCTACCCAAAAAAACAAGAAATACCTGAAAAAACGTGATGGTGACATCATCATCACAAAAATTGATTTCTTACTTCTAACCTCCATACATGTTGCATTGCAGAATAGTGGAATAATTTTTGAAAAGACTATCCATTCACGAATTGAACCTTTACCAAATATAATCACATCATCTACAAAATTAAATGAGTGATAAACAAAGCAACAATTTTTTTCATACCATTTAATTTACCTTCCTCCTTGACAGTAGTGATTAGACTGTTAAGTCCTTCAATAACCAAAATAAAACATAAACGTGATATAGAACATCATTGTCTAAATACCCTAGATCATTTAAAAGAGTTTTAAGGAGAACCGTTTATCATGACAACAAAATTTGCAGATGTTATACAAGTCGTTATCCCTTCCACAACCAATAAGGAAAGGCCAATCTGAAGTAGAAGGAGACAAAGAAAATACTAGTTTACATTGTCATGGGCCTTGACCAAATCTATTTTGAGAATTAAAGCATCAAGATTCTTACTTTTAATGGAATGGAGGCACTCTTGGGTAACACCTACATCATTCAGGATTTGTCTAGTGGCCAAATAACCAAATTGTTCTTTAGAAATCATCTTCTCAAGTATAGGTTTGATTCTATTTTTTTTCTTCAACAAAAATTGGAAAATAGTATATTAAGAAAAATGTTGTGCATAACCATACATTACAAAACAGGGGGAATTATGATATCCAAAGAGATCTGAGAAGATATTTTTACAAAAACAACTAGAGAAATATGTTTCCTTATGAAATTCCTGACGTATTTCTTACTATTTACCATTACAAAAGAAGAGTATATTCGGACGACTTGGTGGTTCAAAAAGATACAGAATCACATTTGAAAAGTACTAGGAGGGTTACACTTTTTTTCCTGACGGCCCTATAAGCTGGGTAACATAAAATTCTTCCATGGGGCAAGCCTCGTCACCTGGGGATTCCTGGAAGTGAGTACATTGGTTCATCCTTGTGAGCTTCAGCACCTCGTCTTTGATGATATCCACCTTCCCCATCATTTCTTTTAGGTCCTGATCATGGTCTTCTATGCGAGAATCATGGCAGCCAATTTGGTTTGACATATAACTAACATCAGAAGCCATTTCTCTGTTGTCATTGATGCCCACCGCAACAATATATGACAGCCTACATAGGTGCTTCTTGATGTCGTCTTTGCCATATTTAATACTAACAAAACCTTCATCCATGTCCTTCTTTGCCATTGGAAGCGAGGAAACAGGTTCCGACCTGAGAGAGATACCTGCAAACAAACCCTGGATACGCGCGGCCACTTCATCTTCGTTTAAGTCGGAATGTGAATAATGGAATTAGGGATTTCCTTCAGACTTAACATTTCTTTCCATGTCGCTTGTAAGAACTTCCAATTCTGATCCCACTATTACTAAAGAGGAGGGTAGTGATTTAATGTCGACCGAAGGTGGAAGCCACTTGTCAAGCTTATCTCCACAAGTCATTTTGTTTTGGAAATACGTGCCTTGCAAGTTCAATGAGGGGGGATCCCAACCATCCACTAGGAGTGGGTTAGGGAATGAAGTTGAAACGCTTGTTTTTCCCATCGTAAACAATTAAACCTTGGGGACTTCTTGCACCAATGTTCGCTAGGTTGTCAACATAACCATTATTTTTCCTAAAGAATGTGGAAAAATGATACCTGAGTGGGTAAATTTAAGAGAAGAATGATGTCATAGATTTTTTTCATTTGATGGAGCCTTTGTTATATCCAGATTGCATCTTTGAATGACTTGTCGAGAGTCGCCGAAGACTAATAACTTTGGAGTGGTTCCCAAATCAATGAATTCTAACCCATGGAGTAACGCCAACCACTTAGATTCGTTGTTCGTTTTTGTTCGAAGACCACATGCAAATGATTTTACTATATTTCCATCAAGATCAAAGATGTTTCCTCCTGCTCCTACCTCCCCTAGGTTTGATTCTATTAGATATAATACTGGAGATAATTTTGTAAACCATGTTACAGAGGGATATAGGCCTAAAGTCTGTGAATGACTCTGGCTTATCACTTTTAGGAATGAGAGAAATATAGGTAAAGTTCAAAGTATCAGAAAGAAACCCCTAAATCCTAGATTGCTCAAATACTTCAAGTAGTTCCCTCCCCATGATATCCAAAAATTCCAGAAAAAAAAGTTATTTAGGACATCCATCTAGACCAAGGATTTTATCCTTGGCCACCTATTTTAGGGATTTTTCAATCTCCTGGATAGTGACATCTCTACCGATATATTTTGACCATATTCTTCTGAGAAAAAGGAGGGAAATTGTCTAATGACCTCAAGTTGAGAAGTAATATTATTTAACCTTGGATCCTTGAACAGTTTGGAGAAAATGTAAACAATCAATCTTTCCAAATATCCTTGAGAGGAGACCTAATTTCCATTTTCCTCCTTTAAGTCCAAAATGCTATTAACATACCTCCTGTAATTACATGGTTATGGAAAAAAATGGTATTATTACCAGCCTGGGTAAATCTAGATTTGCCTACTTTTAAGTCTCCAAGTTTCTTCTTCAATCTTCAAAATATTGGATATTTTGGCTTCCAAATCCCTAATTTATTTCTTAACATCATCTATGAAAGAACCAAAAAGGTTTTCCTCATATGGTTTATCTAGTTCTCCATGAAGGTGTCATGTTTTTTGAAATAACCAAAACAACTTAGACTCACCTGAAGGTGTCATGTTTTTTGAAGTAAAAATGGATGGTCGGCTTCTCTCAGGGATCTCTCCCTTTTTATGTTGCAAACTAACCCCTTTACGTGATTATGATTTGATTGATTGTCTCACATCTATCTTTCATTTTCTCGATTTTATGTGTAAAGATTTGTTATGAATCTCATGAACTCCGACCGTAACACAATTTTCTATAGAAATTGATGCACAAAACTGAACAGTGTCTGTATAACGACATGTTTGTATTAGCTTTGCAGATTTTGTCTATACAACTTTCGATGAAAGTCACATGACTTATAGGACTTTGGGAATCTTTGTATAAAGTCCATATATAGTTCTGTGGGGTAGGGTTGCTCATTGGCATGTTGTGACAAGGCTTGAAGGGTAGGCGACCCCTGAGATAGAGGCTCACCTCGATGGGCTTCGGGACGTCTCTACCCTGCTAAGTCACAAATTATTGGTATATCTAGCTTGCAGGCTATTGAATATAATCTTGAAAAGTTGGTGTTCCCATGGTTAAAAAACAAATCCATATATAATTTTTTTTCTGATTAAACAAAAATGTATATATTTATAAATGAAATTAGATTTGCAATATGTATGTCAATAAAAGTAATAAAATATGTAGCTATATATTTGTGTTTTTTTTACACTTTGTTTTATAATAAATCTAATACAACACATAAACATATAGTTTCTATTTTATTCATTGTTTTATTTTTTAAATAAACACTCATTTACACGTTTTAGAAAAAATATTAATTATTTATTAATTCCATTCCAAAAGTTAGACAAAATGAAGTATGTAAAAGTTAAATATGTTTGAACCTATTACAAACATTGCAAATAAGCTATTTCATTATAAAACCCTATTATCTTTGCTATTTCATTAGAATTTTTAGAACTCTTTATGAAAATAAATGATCAATAATTTATTTATAAATTTTTAAAAATAAATCATAATAATGTAGAGAAATATTAATTAATATTTATATTGAAACAGAAATTTACATTATCATTATATATATATATAAAAGAATAAATGGATTGCAATTATATTATGAAATTTGTGATTTAACATAAATTTAACTTAAAGCTTTGAAGAACAAAATAACCAAAAAAGGCTTAAGCCAAAAAAACTTACATTATCCTTTTGAAAATATATATATATATGGCTGGTTCGTTTATGAATTTTATGAATTACTATTTTGCAAATATATATATGGATGGCCCGTTTATGAATTACTATTTTGCTTTAATATTTTTTCTAAAAAGTTTTGGTAGTATAGATTTTAATGGATTGTTTTAATATTTGTATTGTGATTTTCAATTTTCAATTTTTTTTATTTTTTATTTTCAAATTTGATATAGTGGTGGTGGTGGTCCACTTAGACCAAACTTTGGTTTATCGAACCCAAATAAACGAAATATTTAGTTTGTTTTAAAATTGTATTTCTATGCTCAAAGAGCTTGGAGAGAAGCGTCCCGAGCTCACTATAATTTTGACAAGTTAAAAAGCTAGGAAGGTTGGGATTACAACAAAGATTATGAAATTGAGATCTAATGTGGGTGTAAGCAGGGAATTCTATGAGGAAGTGTTTTTCATCCTCAATGTTCATATTCTCACAGAGATGGCAGATCCTTTCTACCCATGGTGGTTTAGGAATTGCCCAACGACGAGTTTCACTATGAAGCTCATGAGAGTTCATTCTTATCTTGGCTATATTAATTTTTTTTCTTTGAACTAGTTAAAACTGAGAGATACTTTTGATCTTCTAGAGTAGGGTTGATGACCTCCTTATAATACCTTAATTTTCTTTTATCCTCTAAATCTTTTTTACACCACATTTTCTCCTTAAACTTAGAAGTGACAATATTTTTAATGTTATTTATATTTTGCAAAGCAACATTTTCGTCAATCTCCCAACGGTTTAACCAAGCCCTGATATCTTTATACCAACCTCGCTTGAGCCTTAGGTAGTTTTGGCTCGACTTTAAAGGTAGTTTAGGAAGTCTATGGTCTCCCATGTTATTGATTTTGTCTTTGTATAACGGGAGCCTAATCATAGCTAGGCTCTCGATAGGGGAAAGACCTACTTCTATAAGGAGAATAGGGTAGGGTGTATTGCTTTTAATTTTGAGGTTATACGTTATAAAACGCTTTTGGATTTGCTCAATCTTTCTCCAGGATTCTCTAGAGATGTTGCATCCCCAAACTTCGCACCCATACAAAATAATAGGAATGACTAAAGTTTCAAAGAGGGGCTTTTTTTTATCCCACGCCACAAGGTTTGCTTCTTTACAATTATTTTCAAGACCAAAATAAGCTTTCCAACCTCCATTAATTCTTTTCTTAATGCTAGTTGAGCTTGTGATGAATATCAATTCCTAGGTATTTGTAAGAAGACACTTCCTCCAAGTTGCTATTGTCATAAACAAAATTAGCATAATGTCCTTCTTGGATTTGATAATCATAATTTTTGTTTTGTAAGTGTTAACAACCATACCCACGGTAGAGCAAAAATCCTTAAGAAGTCTTAGTTGCTTATCAAGATCAGATGGAAACCTTGCCAGAAGAACAATATCGTCAGCATAGAGAAGAATGATGATGACTATTCTAGCTAAGATCGTACCAGCACATCGTGCTTCCTCTAAACAACCTTCTAGCTTATCTATGTAAATGCCAAAAATGGTGGGGGAGAGGGGGCAACCTTGTTTAACTCTGATATTGCACTTAATATTTTTCGACCACCCCTCGTTGGTCTTAAACTTAGCAATGACATTCTCGTATAACCTTATTGCAACGGCTCTCAACTCGAAAGGAGCCTTTAGCTCTTCTAATCTATTCCGTAGGTTATTTCTAGGTACCGCATCGAAAGCCTTTCTAAAGTCCACGAAGCAACAACAGAGATCGGATTTATCATTACAACACTCCTCCACAATTATCCTAAATGTAACGAGATGGTCCGTTGTAGAGTGCTGCCTTCTAAAACCCGCTTGGCCTTTAGCCCGCTTACCTTCACTTTCAAGCCGAATGCTGATCTTCTTTTCCAAAATAATATCGTACAACTTGGCTAAGAGAGGGCTAATCATAATTGTTCAGTAATTAGAAGGCTTGTTTGTATCCCCACTTTTAAAAATAGGGATAATGAGGCTTTGAGTCCAAGGTTTAGGGAACCCTTCCTTGACCGCTTGATTAAAAAGCTTGTGGATGTGAGGGTTGAGGACAGGACCTCCAATTTTTAAGATTTCTGCCTGGTAACCTTCGATGTCTTTAGATTTTCCATTTTCTAGATGCTTAACCCCAAAATCTATGTCTTCTAATGAAAAAACTTCTTTTGTTGTGAGCAGGGTTTCAAAGTTATCTATGCCGTTCGAGGACTCATAAAGCTTTTTAAGATAGGAATTCCAGTTGTGTAAAGAAATTCTATTATTATCTTTAGTTTTTCTAGTTAGAATCTGCCTCCAAAATTTCTTAGGAGCCACCTTAGAGAGGTGTAAGAGATTTTTTTGTCTTTTACGAATATATTGCATTTTTTTCCTTTTAGCTAGGGCTTTGTATATTTTTATCTTGTCAGTTTTAAGAGACTCCTTAATTTCTTTCCTCGCACTTTTACAATCTTTATCATATCAAGGGTTGGTTTTGCTATTTCTTTTATTACTTGAAACTTCAATTGAGAACTTGTTAATAGAATATGAGAGGGTTGTGGTAAAATTATGATATAGGTCTTCTATGTTGTCTATATTTGATAAAGGAAGCAAATTAATTTTTAATTCATTTAAAAATATTGCTTTTATTTATATCAAAGATCAAGTTTTTTTGGCTATGAGGATTATCTTTTATAAGATCTCTATGCATGAAAAAATTGAGAGTTACAATTAAAGGCCTATGATCTGAGTCAGGCTCGTGGTCATTTAATATGTCAAAATTTATTATTTCATTGTATAAAGGGATATCAGAAATAACATAGTCCACCATGCTACTACCAAGCCCATGGATACAGGTCATCTTGCTAGAATTGGGCCACTTTTTTAGACCATTGCAAATTATGAGATCTTGAGCACTACAAAGCTTGGTTAGCTCAGACCCAAACAAATTGTCCCCTAGATCTTCAGAGCTTCTTTTGTACCTTTCAGCTAGAGTAAGGTCTTTGTCTAACCAAAGAAGATTAGGGTTGGAATGATTGCTTAGAAGAATAGCTTGGTTGCTTGATGTCCAAGCATTAAAGTCACCCATTAAAATGATATTGCCTTCATTCCTTAGGCTAGAAATATCGTTCTCTAGACCATTGTAAGAACAATTTTTATCTAAATTGTTTTTCTTATAGAAGTTAAAATTAATAGGGAAAAAATAACAGATTGCTATGTAGATGTTTTTATCATTAATGTCCGTAATCTCTATCCAAATATACTGGTTGTAAGGGTCTTTTTTATAAACCCTGGCATGGGAGGAGATGTTCTTCCTAATGTAACAAGCTATACCCCCAATGCCTCTACGGTAGGATCGATTGTTCCAGATTGACTAAAGTACAAAGTCATTTATGTTAGGGACCTTAGATTTTTCGTGCTCCCAAGTTTCAACTAACAATATAATATCAACTTCATTCGAGATCCAACTTAGCTTGGGGCCTTTGTTCCATGGAAAGCCCCGACAGTTCCAAGAAAGAATCCGAAGCATGTTGAATTGCTATTTATTACTATCTTTTTGGTTTCTATCTCGGATAACGGCTTTTCTATTTCTAATTATTTCCCATTTTCCTTCCTTCCTAGCTTCTTTTACCTTTTGAACCTCTTTTCTTAATTCTGCTTGATCCTCTGGAATGAGTTCTTCATTTATGAGTATTCCCTTTCCTTTTGAACTTGAGGTTTTACTAAGTATGTCATACTTATTGTCAGTATAGCTCACCTTTATCCGGATTAGCCTCCCTTTATTCTCAGTTAATTTTCCCAACCTTGTTGCTTTTGTGAGACATGTTGTTTCAATTTGTAATCTATTATGTAATTCTGTTTGGACTATGGCTAATGTATCCTCGTCTCCTCTTTCACACCGAAGATTACAAGGTTCAAAGCCATTTTGTTACGCTCATGATCTAATTCTATCAATTTTTTCATTTCCTCTTTAATGGGTTTGATATCTAATTTACCTTCCACGCTATTTAGGGTGAGATTGTTATTAACTTTTTTTTCTAATACTTTAATCATGTCCTTCATTTTAAGACTTTCTAAAGTATCATCATCTCCTAGTTGGGGTGGTTGGATCTTAAAAGAGAAATTGTTATCTTAAGGTCTTGAATCTATTTAGCAAGCATTCTAACTACTATTTTGAACTCTACCAAGTCGCTAAGGTCACAACTAGAGGGTTTTGCAATACTAAATGTTTAATAGTGTCAAATACCAAACCTTGAAGTTGAAACTGCCACCACCTACAACATTGAGCAAACATAAAATGGTGGATGTGGTACAAGCTTTTATGACTCTCTTCATCGCCTCTAACCAAAAACTATCATGAAAGTTTGCACCAAAAATTATAACCAACAATTACTTTGTAAATCCATTGAGGAGAGACTTCATTGCTACTATTTGCATCCCTTGCCTATAGGGAAAATCCAATGTTAAGGTCCTACCTTAACCCACCTTACTATAGGAACCTTAGTATAGGAGTTAGTCATGCATTGTATACCACTATCTCTTTGGAATAAGGTAGTGTAGTTAGTAGCCAACAATCAATGTAAAAATGGACTCTATTAATTAAGAGTCACTAGGAAGTTGGTACTTATTAATTATTTGATTATGCCAAATAGTTAAGATTTTGTATTTCAGAAGTCTATTTAAAAGTAGCCCAACCTCAAGAGGTGCATGAACATTGAGTCCATAATCAATTTCCAACAATATTTGTTTTTTTGTTGTCTAATGTGTCTTATTTTGCATTGTAAATTGTGGTTTCCACATCCAATCATAGGTCCTTGCAATTTGCTTCGTGATCGTAAAATTGCTTAATTCAAAATAAAGCCAAACTAACCTACCTCTATCATTGCATGTGACCACCAATAGGCCAAAAGTTAAGTGTTACTATCTACTCCTTTATTCATGCCTCCGCTACCGGATATCACATGTATACTTACTTATATATATATATAATTTGAAAGAGTTACTATAAATTCACTTCAAATTGTAAAATATAAACACCTTATCAATATAATTAAATTAATCAAAATATTATATAAAATTCATTAAAAAACAAAATTTAAAAAAAATGATTTATATTTATAAAATATTTACAACTACATTGGGAACTTTGTTTACCAATCACATGGCTAGCAAGCAAGGCATCAGTCAAAATGGGAGGGTTAGGGATTGCTCAAAATGGGAGGGGGTAGGGTTGCTCATTGGTTTAATGGGAGGGGTAAGGTTGCTCAAAATGGGAGGAGGTAAGGTTGCTCATTTGCTTGTTGTAACAATGCTCAAAAGGTACCACCCTAACAAAGCATCATTCTTGTGAAATTTAGTATGTACTAAACAGTGACATCAAATTTAATATTTACTATAAAATTATTTTATAATTTATATTAAAATTTGATATTTACTGTAAAGTTATTATAATTTATATTGAATTTTTTTTAAAGTAATTTGGAATTAAAAAAATATCTATATTTATTTAAGGGACGTGGTGAATCAGTTTGCATGAACAAATACCAATTAATTACAATTGTATTCAATACCAATATCTGACTAAAATATGACAAAATTTGCCATAAACAAATATCAACATAATTTTTTAAATTTAACAAATTGTATATAAAACAGTAATATATTTTATATATAAAACTTAAAACTATATTTTATATTATATTAAAACTACGGACAGTGGTGCGCGGCTCTTTTATCAAACGATTTTTCCAATCTCAGCGATTGATAACTATACCCTGGGATTTTAGGACTATTATTTTTCCAATCTCAGTTATTGATAACTACAGCTGAGAATTTAGGATTCAATCTTTAGATTAAGCCTCGTATAATTGCATCTATATAGTTCATATTGGACATGATATCGCATTTTTTTTCTGTAGATGCATAGAAAAGTCCTCTATTCACACTTGTGGCCCGTGGGAAATTGGGAATAACTACCCAATATACCCACGATTTACAGAGACAGTTTAAACAGTACTTACAGAGAGAACTGACTACAAGTCAAATGACGTACCAAAGACCTAGAATGTCTCTTGACGAATCGGTCGGTCGCGTGTTCGAATCTCCTCAGAGTGCCCGAACTCCACCTTTTATGCCTAGCGGCGACGGGAACGTGCTCCTCGAATACCTGAAAAACGCGTCCTTCATCTGTGACGAGATCGGCAGAAACGCAATACTATTAACCTTGGGACTCACGCGCTCCCTCAAATCCTCCTGGAGATACTGATCTTCTTGACGGATTCTTATCACCTGGATATGCACAGCACGGACCTTCTTGACAGAAAGCTGCCCCTGTCTATTGGCGGCAAATTTCCCGTCATGGGTGACGGGAATATTCAAGCTCATTTTCAACTGGGGTTTGGGCTTCTGAATCAAGAAGCTGTTGTCCATCGCCGGTCTTGAGGCCTCGGTATCGAATCTCGCCGCTTCCGTTGCCGCTGTTGCCATTGACGAACTCTGAAAATATTTTACTGCAAATGACGGAAAACAAAAATCCTTCATCAAATTCCCAGTTTCAATCTTTCACGACAAGGTCCGGCATCCAGCTATGGGAATGGGGAGATGAAAGTAAGCAGAAGCAACAATTTATTTATAAACCCACTGCCCCGCCACTTGCGTAACCCTGACGGCAAAGACGCCTCCGGGCCTCCGGCGGTTCAAACGTTGCAGGTTTTTTGTATGCCACATGTACAGCTGTTCTTATACGGGATGCCGCCGTCAACAACGAATTTTGACCTAACAGGCAAAAGCAAAGTTCACGTGTATGAATTACTGTTCAGACATGCTTCACCGTCAACTAACGGGCGAATCAAAATGGAACCGTATATCCTTTGGAAGAGAAACGTGGCAGACAGCCCGTGCCTTAGTACTTCCACGTGGCTGGATCTAAGAAATAACTGGACTGGTGGGACCACTACAATAATAATTGAAAGCGACACAACAATAAATAGGTACGAGGCCAATATTCTGGCAGTTGCTGCTGGCGCCACCTTTGTCAAACAAATGATTATTAAAATAAAAATAATTTAAATTGACATTATCAATTATCACGCGGTACGTAGATCATGATATCAAGAAATTGAGCTGTCGTGTTTTCGATGAATACGTTTATTGTGAATTGTTTTATTATTTAATATAAATTAATAATAAATAGCTGTCGTGGAAAGCATTTGATTGATAATGTGTAATTATCATCTGTGTTTCACATTTCAATTAATGTGTGATTTTTTAATTTATTAGGCAGTTACTTATTTTCCACACAATAAATGTGAATTCTAAATTTATTTTGCATTTATATTTCATTTCTTTAATGAAAATTGTTTATGTAATTTTTATTTCATTGTGTTTTCGAAGATCAATGTTTTTCTAAACTTTTCAATTTTTTTTTTTTAATTTTTCTTAATTTAAATCTAAATAAAGTAAAAGTATATAATAGAATGTATGATGAAATCTTTGTTTGATTATATTAAATTTAATTTAAAAAATTAAAAGTAATAAAAAGGGGAGGTTAAGCTCCACCTTGAGCACGTTCCATTTCAGTGCATGTGTTAAGTCTAACTAAGTTGAATTGGCAAATTATAATAACAATTTTGTTTATAAAATTTGTTAAATCAATAATATCTTCATAAAAATATGTATAATTGATCACATCAAAATCAAAAAACACATGAAAAACGATAATAACATTATTTTGTTTTCTTTTTAACTAAACAAAATTCAATAATCTTCCATGGAAGTTGTCACATACTACATTAAAATATTTCTATATTAAATGTTTTTTAATTTTATTTATTATGTTTTAAAATCAAAATCACATTTTCATGAATTTATGTCTTATCAATTAAACAAAATAAAATGAGTGAAATTTAAAAAACTTAGCCTAAATGTTCCAGGATTTTGCCCATTTTTATGACTTAAAATAGGTATCCACTAAGAAATAAAAAATGTTTTTCAAAATCATTAGAAAAATTATAATATAAAAAATGAATTAATGCAAAGTCAAAGCATACTCCTTTTTAGGCAATGAATAGTGAGAGTGAATGTCCTTAATCCATTTTATACACAATAATAAACACTACTTGGGTTATAGTTATATTCTTCTCACTTTGAGTGTAGGAAAGATAAAAGCTAGCGATGCTAGCGCTAGCTTTCCTAACTTTCCATCTAACACAAACACAATAACATTGCATTGTGTGTTAGCTGTCATATGTTAGTTTTTTATCTAACATATCCAGATTGTCATCAAATACATTGCACCGTGAACGAAATCTAACTCGAGTTAGCTTTCCTTATAACAACATTGCAGGGTGAACAAAAGCCAATACATGTTAACTTTCAAATGTTAGCTTTTCATCTAACAAAACCACGTTGTCATCATATACATTACACTAATAAGGAAATCTAACTTGGGTTAGCTTTCCTTCTAATAACATTCTAATAACATTGCATGGTGAATAAAATATAACACATGCTATTTTTTAATTTTTATTTACTTATAATATGCATTAATACTCGTGTATAAAAGTGAAATTTAAATTTTGAAAAAATGATGCAATTCTTACCAAAAAAATAGAATCATTTACTTGATAGTAAATGCTAAGTGGATTATTCATGTTAAATTAATACAAAATGGATTATAGCTTATTCAATTGAACTTTTTGAACTATTTAAGATATTTGATTTCCCATTCTAAAAATTTCCGTATATTTGTATACTTAAATCAATTAATATTTATAATCATAACTATAACATATTTTAAAATAATATGGCACAATCACTTAATTACTTTGAATTGGCTATAATATGCATTAATATGAATCTATAAATGAGAGATGTAATTTTAAAATAAAATTCCATTGCAAATAAATTTGTATTTCTTAAAAATAATTTAATTCATAGTGAGTGTTAAGTGCAGTGTTCAATGTCATTAGAGGAAATACATAGATGCGTTATTCTTTTGAATTTTTGGAACTATAAGTGGCATTTGAATTCATTGTCCAATGATAATTTAAATTCGTATTTTTAAATAAATTGAAATCATCCCATATTTGTCAACAAGCCACAAAGTTATTTTATTGTCTTTTAGTTAATTATATGCATGAATATGAGTGTATAAATGTGATAAATACATTTTGAAATAAAACTACATATAAACTACTATGATGCATTTTGTTTTTAGAATTTCTTGATAATCCATGTTAAGTAGATTATTCATGCTAAATTTGGGAGATGGGTCATAGATGAATGACTTCAAATTTTTTGGTTTCCTCAAATATATTAGATAAAAAACCTCTTGCAGCATAGCATGTCAAAATTAAGTTTTTTGCAATTTCATTGGATTATTTCTTTATAATACATCTCAATGTCTCACCGTTCTTAACATTTAATAAATTATGGATATTCAGACATACATCATTATTTATGGCCAGTACCCAGGTTCTACTTCTAATTGAGACAATGTTTTCTTTTGAATGTTTGACTACTAAAGTTTTACAATAAGTAATGATAAAATTATAATTGAGGAAATAGTTTCCTAGATTAATCATAGTAAATGGGGTAATCATTTGTCATAGATGAGTGACTTTGGATACACACTTAATCTTGAAATTCAATATCGTAAATAACTTATTTGTAGTTACTTTGAATCATTAGTAATCAAAGAACGCGAGGACATAGAACTTTTGACTAAAATCCATTAAAAATGTGTTTCAACATCTATCTCTAATTCAATACATTCAAAATTCTTATCATTTTCTCCTCTTCATGAAAGCAATGATCAAACATGGTTTTTTATAATATAAATCTTTTTAGTACTTCGGTCACCCCAAATATAGTATAGAGCATGTCTTGGAGTATTATAGTATGAAATTATGTGTGCAATTTCATTGGATTATTCCCACATAATATATCTCATTGTCTCAAAGATTTTAACATCTAGAAAATTATTAATATTCATAGATTCATCATGATTTATGTCCAACCCATCTAGTTCTAATTGAGATGTAATATTTCCTTTTAAATGGTTGAATACTAAAGTTTTACTTGAAATAAATAAAAAATATTAATTGAGAAAATAGTTCATTGGATTAATTCTTCCAAATTTAATGGAATAGTTCTTTGAGTTGATTTTTCTAAATTTAATAGAATATGTATTTAGATATTTACAAAAAAACTCAGTGTGGATGAAGTCCTTGTAATAGAATATTTCCAAATTTAATGAAATATGGGTTGTTTGCTAGAGAAACCCTAATTTTCCAAACTTGGAGTTTGGGAATTCTGTTTGGACATAAAGATGTGTATCCTTGAGGTGAGTGCCTTAGCTAGGTCACTTTTTGAAAACTGAGGTGGGAATCCTCCGGTAGTTGATTCCTTAGTTCCTCCCGGTAGCAGTTGCAGCTAAAAATTGAAACTTCGTTGATTCAGAAACTGCTACCACCAAAAGATGCGCCCTAGTGAGGCGAGTTAGCCTAACCCTCTTTTCTTGATGATCTGTGGAGAGAACACCTTCAACTAGGAAGCCCTAGTTCCCGCAGCTGCACAGTGCCTTCTTTCAGAGAGGCTCTGATACCATGTTAGTTTTTCTTAAGATCTGATTAGATTATCTAGGACATTTATCTAAAAGAATAACAAGTACAACAAGATGCATACGATATAAAAGATACACGAGACACAAATATTTTTACCGGGGAAACCATAAAGGAAAACCCTGCAAACTTCTTCATAATAGTAAGATGATCAAAAGTAGTAAGAAGATGTATTCAACATCTATCTATCGCTCCTCCTCTATTTGGCTCTTTCTCTCAAATAAAATTTGAGCCTACATGTCATCTCACATAGGACTCACTTATCCTAGAGAGACTACAAGTACACATTACATGATGTTACACTCGGGACTATTTCCCCGAGTTACAATAGAGCTTGTACCTTAAGGTCTAGACACAATTTAGACATCCCGTAAAGGGGTAACACACATCCCCAATGGGGGTACAATGACATACAATGATAATATACATCATAATATATTCCAAAGTTACAAATACATCAATAGAATTAGATAGGAGCTCATAATTTAATACACGTCTAGAATGTAAACATATGAAAGGTAATCTACTCATTCATAAAATCACACAAATACTCCATATCATAACACCGTTATAATTAGGAAAACTAATTGAAAATATAATAGGATTCACGGGAAATGTACATTTAAATCTTAAATTTCATTAGAATTGGAAAAATGATTATGTAGCACATAAAACACTTCTGAATTCAAATAAAAAACTAGCTGTAAAAATAGATAAGAGGCAACATTGTATTCATGATTCAAATGATCTTGAAACACACATAGATTGTTGTATCAAAAACTTATAGGTTTTCCACCACTTCTTCTCTAACTATCGAAAAATTCAAACCCCCTTTATTCTACCTATTTTGTCTTTTATAAATATTACATTTCATTGATTTATGCAGGGATTTGAGACTTATCTATTTACTATTAACATCCTTAAAATTAAAAATAGATGATTTGGAATTTGAATTAGTTCTAGATTTGTTTTGTTAAGGATATGTCAACTACTTGGATAAGCATCACTAAACCAAGTCTTGACCACATATTATGTGTCCATCTTTACAAAATATACAAAATAAGCATAAGTCTAACAATTTACAAAAATCAGGAAATAGTAATTCTAAGTTTTAAAGATCAATATGATATATATAAAGATGATTTTGTAGCATCCATGTAGATTAAGAAAATTGATTTTCCCACACTGGAAATTGAACCTTCTTAATCTGCCTTATATGAACTGCATGTATATACCTGTCTTCAGCTAGATGATTTTGAAGTGTGTCCTATAGGATGTGGGTACCTAAGTCTGTCAATATGACCAACTTGTCATTCTCAAGATGGGGTTTCTTTATCTCTTGTAGACATTCCTTCTTCCAATATAGAGCTTTCCATTGTTTTTCTTTATTCTATGAGAAAATATGCATAGCTTATTGTATTTGATGATTAATTTACACCACTTCTTATTGATTTTATTTAACTTGCTCTGTATGTGCTTGTTTTCCTATTGTAACTCCTTAACCAAACATTTTAACTTCTTTAATTTCTTCTTAAGTTTTTATTGACTTGATGTATATCATTTTCATATTGGAGCAAGTTATCATATTTGGTGCTTTTACACTGTGCTATAGTATGATAGTATCATTAAAATCCATACACTGCATTTCATGTTTTTCTTTAGAAGTTGTAAGAACATAAGGTTGAGCCTCATATAAGTAGGGGGTCGCATTGATAGTGTTCTCTAAACTGGTCAACAATTTGGCTACCTTTATTTTATCTTCCATTGATGAATATGACTCCTCATCAATAATTATTTGGGCCTTTTTATGCTTTTGAGACTGTCTATTTACTTTATATTTTCCAGGTTTGGTCTCTTCTATAGGATCAACGATCTCCTTTCCATTATTAACTCTGAGATTGAGTCTAGTCTACACAGATATTGGAACCGAGGCTTTAATGCTTTGCTTCTTTGATTTCACTAGAACTGGTGTTTTCTCTGATAGAATTTCAAGGTCAATGGCCTTGTCTTCTGTCAAAGCAAGGTTAAAAATGGCTTTCGAATTAAGCTTAAGATTCTTCTTGGCTCTAGTGTGAGGTCCCTTAAGAGGATAGGGTTTCGAAGTACTTTATTTTTTACTCAGTCCTTGTCATTTGAAGAATCATTGAAATGCTCTACATCCTGTAAACTATCATCTTTAGGATTTGGTTGTTTAAAGGCCCCTCTCATCCTTTGTTTTCTCCTTTATCTTTGTTATTCTTTGAATTTTCTTTCATTACTCCAGAATTAGGGATTTTTTATTTTCTCTTTGGGGAAAATATAATTTCTTCCTTAGGGGTTTTTCATACTCTTAATCAAACCTTCGTCTTCTAGTCATCAAATATTTGTCCTCTTTCTTTACACTCCACTCTGCAGTAGAGTCATCAATTTCCACATTTTTGAAGGTCTCAGAAGGTCCCAAATCAGTAGAGAGACTATTGTCAGTATTTTGTGAGGATTTAGTTTCTAGGGTTCTAAACTCAGAGTATAAAAGAAAATGATCCCAGTTCTTATTGAATTTATTTAAATCTTGAACTATAAATAACTTAATTAGAGACAGATGAAAAATACCATGTTGTGTATTTGGAAAACTTCTAACCCTAGCCACCATTTTTGTGAGACTCTTCAAAAAATATAAAGGCAAGTTCATTTTCGAAATACCATCTAACTGTAGGAGGAATCAAATATGATATATGTGCATTGTAGCATACCTTCCTTCTCCCGTAATGTACCTTTAAACTAGATTCAAGAGATGTATGTATTCCTCCTTCAACCAGGCACATGGAATAACCGTACGCCAATATGGATTTGAATGTTTTTTTTTAAGGAATCAATTGCATTTAGGAACATTAACACCATGGAATTTAAACCGACTCTCCCCATCTTGTGGTAGTTCACCTGCTATGGATATGGAGTTTTTTGAAACTATAAATCTTAGGTACTTCTCTATAACACTATTTCGATTGAAACCCTATGCCAAGGGCTAAGTCTCTCTAGTGTGTTATCCTTGTAGCTTCTCACATAAGTGAAACTAGCCTGCATTTCTGAAATTTACACCAAATTCTGGGTAGGATTTGAGAAGTTCATCCGCAATCAACTCATATCTTATCACATGCCCACTTCTATGTGAAGGCATAGTTGTTTTTCCTAGCCACTATAAAGAAACATAGTCAAACTCCTGCATATATTATGTTATTCACCCTACGGACCGACCAACAATGCCTCATAATAAATTATAACTATCAACTCTTGTTTTCTTGACTATACTGGTCATTATGAAAGATTATGGAAATGTTTATCATGTAGGATTATGGGAGACCTAGGAACCTTTCAACCATATGAATGCATTATTTACTACTTTCAAACTACTTGTCATGATTGAAGGGATTTAGAATGTTGACACGACCATAGGCAGTTCTTGCAATAATTACTCCAATATCTTCGTACCATTGGTGCATAGTTTGGTAGCGCTGCACCCACAGTTTGGTAGCACATTTCTTCAACAATTTGGTAGCATAAATGCCAAGCGGTTTGGTAGTGCAACCAACATACCATTCTGCATCGCATTGTTTTCTCAAGGAGAGCCTTCTTTTGGGGCCAAATTTTACCTTCACAAAGTATACAAATCACTTGACTAAGAAGCTAACATCTGCAAGAATTAAACACAACAAATTCCGTACAAATTGTGCCATCTTAACATACTTTACTAACTACTAATAATAATTAAAAACAAAAGCATAAATAAAACATAATGTCATAGGGTAGAACATTAAGGGAAAAGGCCCTTGTCGTAGGTAAAAAATCTTGAGATGACCATGGAATAGGTTTGAATTCCAAGGTATCAAGTTCGGAAGTGTAGATAATATTAGGTGCGTACCTAGGTACTAATATATGTCAGAATTTGTAGTGTTATGTTGAGTTCCCACTACACTATTTGTTGATAGTGGAATCTATTAAAATGTCTTAAGGTCGATTAAATCCATAAAAAAATGCAGGGGAGTTTAGTTCTTTAGAGTAATTGTCCTGAAAAAATGCCTAAAGGATGAATATTTTCATAGGGTGAAATTTGTATAACTTGATTGTCCAAGTCATGTATTAGATGTGTTTGTACATAAGCATGGACCAATGTTTCAGATATAGGCTCTAAATCTATTTCTTCGTCTATTGAGGTGCAAAACTCTGCTTCTGATGTAGTGTTCACTTCCTGTTCAATGTTTTTTTCGAATAAATTTTCCCAGACACCATTGACAACAATGCCTTCACAATTGTAAAGAGTAGTATCACAAAGTTCATGTAGACCAACCATAACAACATTTGGACATACATTTCCAGATACATATGCATTTTTGTATTCTAATTTGTGTTTCAACATCACATCAATTTCCATGGAATCAAACAGATTTCTAAGAAACACGTTTTGGATCGTATCCAAGTCGAGGGGGGCATTTATTATTGTTCTGATAAGGCCAACCTATTCTGTTCTATAACCAAGTTGTCTTATCTGTGCAAAATCTATTCTTGGTGACACCGATATTTATTCCAAAAGGGTTAAAGTAGCCATAATTGGCAGCATCTTGTTACAACAAATTTACATAGGCATTGCGAACAAAGTCATTTCCCATTAGCTATTGATTTTTTACAATATCCACATATATGATCATCAATATAAATGTCTTTTGAATGTTCCTTGTTTAGAATAGAGTTGAAAGAGGCATTGCTTTCATGTTAATAAAATAATATTCTTTTGAAACTACAAACTTTCACATATAGTGCACACATGGACATGTATATCTTGAATGGTTTGAAGGTATGTCTCAATTGATTTTGATGGATTCTTATATTCTTTTTGTATTTGTTTCATATGATTCCATTGTCTATGTATGACCCGCTTCAGATGATGCAAATTTTTAGCTTTTTAATGGGGAGAGAAGTTCCTATGTTCTATTCTGGAGCAGGGGTTGTTTCATGCAATCGAACAATAAAAGTTGTTTGAGTTTGTTGTTTTGTACAATTTTATCTATTGAGAAACTTATTTCTTTTTGTAGATTTATAATTTTTGTCTATTTTGTTATTTCACTCTAGATCCCTTACCTTATTGGTTCAAGATATTGGGTTTGTTTCCTCTATTGTGCCATTTTTTCCTTTGGCATGGTTATCGATACTAGTATTCTTCAAAAGGTGTTGAAATTTGGAATTTTCCATTTATATGGAGGAAGTTGGAATTGCATTTCTAGAACGAAGTTATCGGAATGGTTGAAAATATGAATTAAAGGAGTCAACAACATGTTCTAGAAGATAGTAAGTCTTTGACATGGTATAAGTCAATTGGAATTCTTGGATTGTTTTCAGAAATTACTATCCCATATGTGTATGTCAATGTTAAACAATTCACAAAACCATTGAATTGCAAAGTAATCTCCTTCTATATTACTATGGATGTATGTTTCTTACATGTTTAAAATATAAGATTTCCAATTAGAGATATTTCTTTTTGTCCTATGAAATCATAATGAAGGTACTTCTCTAAATACTTAATTGCTCTAGTGCCATTTGCAATAAAGAAATTGTAAAAAGTTTGTGCAGTTGCTTTTCTCAATGCATTTGGACTATGAAAGTGTGTGAAGCTACAAATTGACTCGAACATTGAATCATGAAAATCACCAGCAACAGGGTCAGAAATATAGAACCCTTGTTTCAACAAAGCTTGACCTTTTTGAGATTGGACATTTTGATGACAACAAATTGCTTTCACAAATGGTGTAGATCCATGTTCAATGGGAAAATCAAATTTGTATGATATAAGTGGTTCAAAATGTCCAGGGAATGGATTTTGATCATGAAAAAGAATATTATGGAAATATTCACCATCCTTAGTAGTAAAACTCAAATATTGTTTCTTTTTTATTATCGACCAAATAGTTATGGGCACATTCATTCATTTGATACAAAAGACATCACCCTACAACCCATTTCCAAGTTGTGTATGCACTTGCGAAGCAGATATTGACATTCTTTCTAGATATTTGTCTGTGTCAGATACAATGTAAAGGTCTGATAAGAATTCAATGCTCAAATATGTTCGTAACAATGAAAAATCCATAGGGTCTTTTCATGATAGACTATAACAAAAATGGTTTACAACTCTTTCTCTTATTTATAACGATGTATAATAGAAATGCAACAACATTGCAAAATGCATTAAAAAAGCAGTCTCCTGGTTCATAATGGAGGTTTTGTAAGTGGAACAAACCAAATTTACTTAAAACATTATCAATTTATTCTTTCTTCACACCATAGATGTTAGTATTATTGTAATCCTCCCTTTCCAACCATAGTCTAAATGTCGATTTCATAGCTTAGGAATATGTTGCCACTTCATTAGTTCCATGGAGAGGTTATCTGGGGCCCACCTACCACTTGATGCGCCAGTCTGCATTAGTTTAGGATCTCGAGAGACCAGTCCCTAGATTTTAGGAGCCCAAACTGAGTCATGGGAGTCCCACCATCAATTCACCTTAATTTGTGTTGAGTTATGCTCCGATGGGCCACATTCAGCTCAACTTCAATTAGCCTAGAGCCACTTTTGCATTATTTTAGGAGTTAAGCGCATTTTCTCACCTACCTTGGTCAGTTAAATGACCATGAGGTGTTTCATTTATCCGGAGTTACACTAGCGAGCCTCCACTTGTGATTTATCCACAGTTAGTGATGTTTGGAGTCAATCCAAGTCATGGGATTCAAATCACTCCTAGAGGATTCAAATTCTCTCTATTGTATCATCAATGTATTACATGCAGGTAAATGATTATTGAGTTATGATTATGCTTTCAAACTCATGCCTCTTGTCTGAATAATTTCCCCATGATTTTTTGACAATTTGTGCATTAAAATTCTTCCTCATTTATTCTTCTTTCACTATGAGGTTCAATCCAACCCGAGGATCCTATGGCTTTGCTAATTTTACAATTGACTATAATTTCTTATGTCATGTCAAGATTTTGTGGCTCCATAAAAGCTTGGATGGTCTTATTTATTCGATCCATAGACTTACAAGCAATTCATGTAGTAGAATCACTCAAGGCTAGGAATGGGCAATTACACATGCTAGATTTAATAAGAACATTGAAATTAGCTAACAAGAATAAATTGGTTTGGAAAATACATATCTTGTTCAATACAGAAACAATGTGAATTATAGGTCCATAAATGAACCAATATAGAATTAAATTGGTTGTAAGTGTTATTGCTAGGAAATTTTATAAAGGCCAAGGGAAAACCAAGGAAATGAAAGGAAACAACACATGTTTTAAAAATGTTTTTTATTTTATTTTATGTGCATATACTAGGGAAAAACTCGAACAAGAGAGTCTAGATATGAATTCATTGTTATAGAAATCATATTGTGCAAAATGTTATGGCTCTATCAAACAATTATTTGTAGACACAGTGATACATTATTTAGTACACTATAAATGATTGAAATACATAGCAGTAATGATTTAACTCGTAAGAAAAAATGGTAGATATATTTACTAGTTCTGTTATGGTCTTTAGAAAGAATGTTGGCACTAGGTTCAAAACGATTACTATAACATGGAAGAGACAGGAAAATAACAAGTAAAAAAGCCTCATTATACATTGCAAAATGGAAAGAAGCCATGTTTTATACTTAACCAATTTAAATCTATCCGAGAGGAACTTTGCTATAGAAAACCTACACATCATGAAAAGTGAAATGAATGGTAAAAAGATAAACTAGTGGTATTAGTTTGTTAAGTAGATCATTATTCAATAATTTGTTTCAAAGCGATCTGATCCACCCTATGTTTTGATCAAGGAAGCTGGCATGATTGACACCCATGAGTCAACTAATAAAATCAAGTGAATAAATATCTCTTGATAATTGACGTTCTCTTCGTACATAAGTGTAATTCTATCACAAATCATTGAACAATCTACAAATTCCTTGGCTGAGCATTTCCAACTGCAAAAAGAAAATAATGGTAGTTCATTTTGCACAGCTCTTCTAGTGTTGTAGTGTAAAACTATATCCAAATATTTATGGCACAAAGGCTATACTTTGAATTATAAAATGCAATTAACAAATTCCACGCTTCTATCATTGTTCTAATCACACACCCAAATCACAGGAAGGGAAAAATATAGCTAAAAAAATAAAATACAAACAATAGCCCAAAAGCCTAGCTTAACAATTATTGACCTGAAATGTTTTTTGGTTGGTTTTACACCAACTTTGGTGTAGCAACAAAAACAAATCCTATTGTTTTCCTAACAAGAGCACATTCAAAATGATGAACGAACCTAAGAAAATTTTTAAGTGTCACATTAATTACTTGCATGCATTTTAAATGCATGGAGTCACAATGAATATAACTCCAAAGACATGTAGGAAAAGGACAGAAGAAGAAGAGAATAATAGAGAGGGAAAAAAAAACTAATAAGTTGCTTGTGTTTTAAATGCATACAGTTACAATGAACATAACCCTAAAGACATGGAGGCAAAGGAGAGAAGAATAAGTGAATAATAGAAAAAAAAAACAAAAAAAAGTAGGGATCCTTTCTTTAACAAGATCAAAAGCAATGTAACTGCTTATTCCCCCAAGGTAAGCCAACCCCAGCCAGTTTGACAGGTCGGCCCAATTAGGGTTAAATGTCATTTTTGTAAAGTGTATGAATAGAGAGGTTGGACGCCTCATTTTGACACACAACCAAGCAAGCAAGTTCGCTAGTCAAGGAGAAGTTCGCTCCAGCAGTGAGAAGCAGTATTTTCTGGGGTTATTCATTAGAGATATTTTCTTCTTTCTCTCTCTCTTCTTGTACGTTGTTCTCTGGATTGATAATCTCTATACGAAGGTTGCTATATTTTCTCCCTATTGGTTTTCCCAGGATAAACTCTAGTGTTCTTTGTTTCTGTGCTTTGTCTTTCCTCTAGAGATCCTATAGTTCAATTGCAATAAAGTTATATTGCTATAATCTTCTAAAATCTAACACAATAATGGTGTCACCTTTTCCAAGTAGTAATTTCAGAGGAATGACACCCTTCAAGGTACACACAAACTTTGATATTTCTCTATTGAAGGAAATATAGGAGCATAAGCTTTGCATATAGGGTTATATCGATAATAGAGTTATTCCTCTTTTAACTCTCCAAGAATAGAAATAATGCCTTCGCACTCTTGAAGTCCCTTTCCCATTTTCAACATCGATGGGATAGTTACCGTATGCAACATTATAGAGATGAGACATAACCCACTTGGTGGTATTTTGTCAATACTTGCAAGAAGGATTACTACCTTGTTGGAAAATATGAAGATCAATATACAAGATGGAAAATATTGTCCTGGGGTAAATACAATATTGTGAAAGATTACAACAAAACCTTTCACGTTCCATGGAATTAGAGACTTTTATAGAAATATGATTCTAAAATACCACAATGGCCTACACAAATACATCTAAAAAAGAAATGTAGTTCCTTGACATATATTCATTGGTAGTACCTTATTTTTTTGTCAATAAGGTAGAAGAAAAAAAATGTAGAAGGGTAAGAAAGAGTTTGGGGCCATAAATTAGACATGGAAAAGAAGGGTAAAAGTGGGAATAACTCTTAAAACAAAGGACATAGCAAGGATAGCCATACCTCAAGAAAATGAATAAAATTAATATTTGCAAAGATGAAGAATGAGCAATTGAAGGAGGACATAAGAAAATGGTGCAACAACCATAAAATACATTGTCACAACAATGGTGAATGTTGTACTAGAAATTCATTATTGGTCAAGATGAAAGATTTAGAATCATGATCAACCATGATGCCACTAGATCTCATGGATAAAGGAAACTAAACCATTGATGTGGAACTTGATGTGAGTTTAAATACTACAAAGGTCTAACAATGAGAACCAAAGGAGACAATTCTACTCACAAATGAATGTGAAGGGGACACCACTACATTTCATCATTGAAAACATCAACCATAAGAAACATATCTCAATAGAGGTCAGTAAGAAGATGTAGTTGCAAATGATGTTACAACCCTAGCTACACTATATGTTGGATGACCTAGGAACAAGACATTTGCATCAATTAATATTGTCTCTTGCAATATGACATTTGCATTACTCAACCATGTTCCCTGCAATACAACATCAATCCCTTAAAAAAAAGGTAATATGTGATGTTTCCTTGCTTGAAGTTTATCATGTTTTTAAGAGGATATTGAAAAATACAAGAAAAGAAAATACTATATTGTTTATAACCAATATGCACAAATCATGATATAGTAAAACATCGTAGTTGTTTCACCATATGACCTTTTATTTTATTTCTGTTGATACATATTTTGAACCTCATAGTAGTTTTGATTTAAATACCAAGGGTGTGGTATCTAAGTTATTGAAGAGAATGGGATTTAATGGACATGGGATTGGCAAGAATGGACAAGTTATTATTAAAAACATTGAAATAGTATACATGATTCAACATGAAGGTATTCAGTATCTAGGTGGAATTGTGACAAAGGGGTGAATGCTCACATTCAACTCAAGGTAGAGTGAATTCTAATGGGAAGAAAAGTAAGTCATTACTTTAAATAATGCATAATGTAAGGAGGTTTCAATCTTACTAAGAATATTGTCTTTATGAAGTTTTAAGAAGAAGACAAACCAGCTCTAAAGAAATATCAAATGACAAAAAAATGGGGGGAGAAAGCAACATACAATTGATGCATCAACATTGTATAGGGTCCAAGGAGTGTGGCAAAAAGTTGTCCCGAACATATTTGCATGTCCAAACAATTTGAACTTGACAAGTTAGCCAATAACCACAAGGTAAGCTCCGAAAGGTATTTGAATAATGTTATGATCCTTGGTGATGAAGATGAATAAATAACCATATATCTGGGAATACGCCATGAAAGATCCAATCCTTCATTAAATAAATAACCCTTGAGGTGAGGTAACACCATACATTTTTTTTTTTTTAAGGAAAGATAAATTCGTGAAAATGTGCCTTTTTTAGGGGGAGATGTCCAAATGAGCAATTTAGATACACTAACAATCCTTGAAATCACCAATAAAGAGGATTCCAAATTTCCATCCTTATTTATAACTACATAGAAAACCTTAACCCTAATGACTAGTGACCTCTAAATGAATGATGGGACCACATTACATTTATTGAACGATAACTATATAGTGGGTTTTATTTAATAATAACTAATTTACATGTGGACCCAATTCACATTACATTAAATGACCACCATATTTATATAATTATTAACTATTAGGCTTCGCACATGAAGCATAGAGGGGTGGCCCTATAGCCCGGTTTCGATGACCTAATCGAGACCAAAACCCCCCTCTCACATACATGTAATTTCAGCGTGTTGTAGCCCATTGCAATGAAGTACAATGGCCAAAAGATGGTGACCTTAGATCAAGTTTTATTTTAAGTCATTTGAAAAATTCTATTGGATAGCAGTGTTGATTTTGAGAACCGTCTGACATTTTCCGTAATTGTTGTCAAATCCCTTTAGGTGCGCTAGATATAGCCTCTGCACATGAGGCTAAAAAGAACGCTTCTTATGTGCTCTAGGATAGATTTACTGTAATGATGATGAATCCACCTCAAAACATGGTGCAGCCTCGATCCATCCCATGGTCTCTGACAATTTACATTGATTTATTCATGCATGGTACACAGGTTGATCGCTGGCCATTAAATTGCATTGTGTTTTCACGGATCGTCATTCAAATTTGAAATTTTAATTAATAGTCGAGTAGTTGTACACAAAGCTTCACTTCACCTTTCATTCTCATGTACGCAAAACCCTGATTCAAACCCTTATTACGTAATGAAAGTTTGGACTGAGGCTCGCCCTTCTTTGCTCCATGTGTAAAGCCTAAGAAATAAACCCTATTTTATTATGAATTCTTCATAATTACACTTAAGCCCACTTGTAGCATGGTCCAAGCATGATTTTCATCCTCACATCCTTTAAGCCCTCACACTCCATGTGCAAAGCCTAAAAAATAAACCCTATTTTGTTATGAATTCTTCATAATTACAGTTAAGCCCACTTGTAGCGTGGTCCAGGCATGATTTTCATCCTCACATCCCTTAAGCCCTCACACTTCTACATTTCGGGTCAAAATTGGACGTTCTTCTCAATCAACTAACACACGAACCAAAATAGAACCATATATCCTTTAAAAGAGAAACGTGGCAAATAACCTGGACCTTCTACTTCCATATGGCAGGCTATATGGCATAATTGGAATGGTGGGACCACAATAATCATTAAAAGAGACACAATAATATATAGGTCTCTTTGCGCCACAAAAATCTACCAATTAATTATCAAAATAAAAAATATTTAAATTTAAATTTACGTTATCACTTATCACGAGGGTTTTAGATATGATATCAAGAAAGTGAGCTGCTGTGTGTAAATAGTGAAATTTATTTTACTAATAGATTAATTACGCCGTTAGGCGTTTTTCTCTGAAGTTTTGTTCTAGAACACTGTAGATGTTGTCGTCCCTCTGGCCAGTGGTATTTTTACACGTGTCTTCTCCTGGGCTGCGCATTATTCATAGGTTTTCTGTATTGTCCACTAGTTTATGCAGTTGTTTCCTTGTACCTGCTGACCCATTAGTAGGTTTTACCATGTAGATGAACTGCGTAGATGCTTGGTTTGATGTTCACAGTTGCTTTCTGCTCCTCGACAGGCACAGCCATCATCACCTTCTTCCTCACAGCTCTAGGTTTGAAAATTCGCAACAGAAATCAGAGATCCCACCAAGAAGGCCCCTCAAGTTTGGCTGGGCACTTTCAACACCACCGAAGAGGCTGGTCTCACATATGATCGGGTTGCCTACTGACTCCACAGATCTAGGGCTCTGCTTATCTAATTGAACTAACACACAGATCATGAAGCTTCTTTAGCACTAGCAGGTTTCTTAGCACTTCGGCCTTATCCCATTCTATGATTGCTAGCTAAATGAAGGGTTGGTTCGAGTTGCTTTCTAATGCAGGGATTTTATAATAAAAAACCTGAAAGAAGAAATCCATAACATTTGGCAGTCCCACGGCTAGGCGTCTATGATTCAATATCAGTTCGATTTCAAAGTTTATAATGTGTTGGTTTTAGGTTAACCAGCTCAAAAACTTATGAAAATTGTACCGATGGAGTCTATTTTCCTAATGGGTAGGTTATTCCATCATTTTGCAGAGCTTAGGACACCATGAATATGCTTTCTCTGAGGTGATATTACTATACTCAAGAAACGACGTACAGAAAAGTGCAGTATTTACGTGATGATCTTTTCCTTTTCATCTTGATAGCTACGAAAGAGTGTTTTTTTTTATTTAGGGAAAAAAGGGGGAAATAGGCAAGTTGTCTGGCTAGGCATTTTGCTAATTTCCTTTATTCACAGTCTAGAGTAAATTTGTGGATTTTGGGGGGTGATGATGTATAGAGAAAGAAGGCGCCAAGTCGCACTTCCATGGCCAAAGCTAAAGCATCGAGTACAGTGCAAAAAACTGAAAGTGGTGAACAACAAAGGGATTATGGCCGCGTCTGTATTTGTTTCTCCTAAAATAAAATATTTCATCGGCATACTTCAAATTTTCTGCATAGAAACCCTCATCCCCTTAAGAGGCAACTCGTGATTGGACTCATCGGGGTCGTCTTCTGCGCACAGGTGAACTACGGTCACATGGTTGTGGCGAGGGCCGATTTATAATAGTGTGAAGCTTAAAGATGTGGAGAATCCCAAGCTCTAATAGGCCATCAAGGCTACATGCAATATGGAGAATTCCCAGAGAGAATTCATGGAGCTCATCGACTAAGACCCCGAGAATGCCAGGAATTGGTCCAACAGAGGGAGTATGAGGTTTTTCTTTATTTGATTATGGATAGAAACTGTTTTCAGAGTTATTAAATATGTGGGTTATTTTTACATTATACATTGATGCACTACATTGCTAGATCACTTCATCATATATTATATTTCCTATTGTAGACTCCTGTTGTGATTTCGAAGAGCTTCTGGCCAATGACGTAAATTGGAGGTCCCATGGCGGCCTCAGTCGAGGTATGGATTGGCATTTTCAGTTTTGTTTTTCATTTTATTATTATATATTTATGGGGTTTTAGGCTATTATTGATCTTAATAAATAATTGATATTCTCTGAAGAAGTTCAGATACCGGAGTATGCTAAGGTAGAAGGAATTCATAATTGTCGGGCCTTCTTGTAGCTCTTAATATCTTTTAGGATCGCGATGGACTACGAGAAGGATGAGCTTTTGGAGATACTAATTCCTGCTTCGACACAAAAGGAAGCTCTAGATATGTGTCGGTCTCTTGGATTATCTCTTGATGTAGGTTAGTGCCTTGATTACTATTGCATTTTATTAAACATTAAGTTAGTTAGCGACAAAGGAGTGCAAGAGTTTAATAATCCCACATTAGCAAAAATAGTGAGACAGTGGCATTTTCTGAATTACTAGATGTGTTAAAAGCAGCTTTGTTAATTATGAAGTTTGCTTGAGGTTGCAACTCCACTCGGAGTTTAGGTGATAGTTTCTTCCCTCACTGCCTCACTTTTGCTGTTACAGTACTAATACCGCTTAGAAGTGCTTGTGTTAATTGTGGGTCCTCTTCACTGTCCTTGTTGTGATACCTTCTTGTTTGCAAGCATCCAAATAATCATAGTTCATATTTCCTTATTTCATGTGTTTAAGATTGACTTCTAAGATGTTATGTAATAAGTGTGTTTTTTGAGTAAGTCGCCTAGATTGTCAATGGGTTTGGTTTATTGGTGACATCAGCGATGATTTAAACCATACACCAGGGATCGATTATCACCAGTATGTATCATCCGAATAACATGCCTCAACCAGTTATAGGGCTAGGTGCAACTCCATGTCATTTTTTTGCAGAATAGTCACCCATCCCGATTCGCACATTCGGAGGATCTCCAGTTTATGCAGGTCAATGCAACAACCATTGACCTTGGGCTGTGCTTTTGTTTCTAATCCTGAAAATGCATCCTATAAGAGACCTGTTTGCATGGGTGGTGAAATGGTATCAAGAGGCAAACCAATAAATATTGTCTACATGGGTGAAATAGTCCTTGAGAGACAAATCAATAAATATAAAGCCCTCGAGAGGCAAATCAGTAAATAAAACTATTATTTTACTAAGATGCTATTGCAGGGGTACTTTTCGGTGAAAATCACCCAGCGACATGCCCATAGCAGTAACTGATTATTCATGTGCCTGACATGCCACCATCTTCACTGCTGAACCACAACACCATCAGCTGCAAGACTTGTTATTCCACAACAACTTTTTTTGGTTACAAGATGCTTATATTATCACTATGGATGCTTCCTATTATCATTGTACTGTGGATGCTTCCTATTATCACTGTGTGATAAACATGTCAATTGCCATTCTGGGAGAATTACAATGGATGTGTTCAGCTTACAACACTCTTAACCATCTAAGAAATATCATTGCAGCAAGAAGCCATGAGTGTGGTGGATCTATTCTGCCAAATTCATCTAGGATTTACAACAGTCCCCATCCACATGCATCCACATGTCATTTTGGGAGAGTTACAATGGATATGTTAAGCTTACAATACTCTTAATAATCTAAGAACGATCATTGCAGCAAGAAGCCACGAGTGTGGTGGATCTATTCTGCCAAATTCACGTAGGATTTACACCAGTCCCCATACACATGAAACAACCTGCTTGCATGGGTGAGATGACTCATAAGGGCCTAAACATGTCTTTGGGGATTCGAGCCTTGGTGTGGGATATGAAATGTCCCTACTTTACCAACTAACCAAGACTCTGTTGGCTTAGAATAACTTAGAAAAAATGAACTTATAATGTTTGAAGTTTATTCGAGTTAAAGTGAAATGTAGAGTTGTATGTGGATTAGACAATATATATTAAGGCAATTTTAGAAAACTATTATGAATGGTTGAAGTTGATTTTATATAACAAAGGCAGTAGTTTTATAAATTAAAAGATACCTTGGATGGAAGTGTGAATTTAGCTTAATAAGAAATCTTTGTTCAGCCATCGGGCCTTCATTCACAGGTATGGTCGATGTAATGTTTAGTCACCAGGGTTCTTTGCTTGGATGTGGCCTTCTCCACCTGAATGGCAAGTGTAAAAAAGTTTGATGCTAGGTAGAAGTCACTAGACAATTTTAGCAAAATATTTACATTTTGGACTTGACACCTATGATTTGAGCACACATAATGATTACCATTAATTCTCTCACACACGAGAAATGGACCACTAAACAGGAGCAAAAGCTCTTGTGTATGAAGGGGGCAACAACAAGCCTCTCTAGGTCTTGGATTCATTATATTATCAGAAGCTGGTTTTCGGACCACTGTAGCAGCATCGTCCCTTGCCCCAATCAGAGTCTGCCACGCATTAACGTCCTCCACGCCTTATTTCTGAAGCATAGAATGTCCCAATAGCCTATCTTGTAGTCACACGCATAGCCTTGGAAGTAAGCGAGGTAGAAGAATTTTGGATTCATTTTCCATATCTAACAGGACCCTGCAGATCCATGAAGGAGGACTTTGCTAAATCCATTAACCAGCAGTTGGCTCCCTTCTCCAACCAACCAGAACTCCATAAGATGAAACCCATTTTACCAACCCAAGAGGAAATGCAGAAGGCTCGTTCTTACTCAGATCTGGAGCAAATACATCACAGGTAGTTCAGTTATTCTCCATGAGTTTATAGCATTATTTTTAGACCACATCATTTTTATTCTCCTTTCTCCTCCTTCTTATGATTCCTTTTCACATCAAATTGGGAAATGCAAGTCAGGTTTGCATTTGGTTGGTGGATTCACTGCAAGGTGGGTGCTAGAACTCTAGATGCTGCAACGCTGTTTGTGATGTTGGGTCCAGGAAATGATGCCCCCATTTCATGATGGAGGTAATACAGAATGGTTCCTCTAATTTCATTCTCTTGCTGGACCTGTTACCCAGGAAGTGCCTTGTCTTTAATCCTGATTATCTGAAAACATTCTACGAAGACACAAAGCTTGAAAATTACAGGCAACTTATTGAAAAGGCCCCTCAATCATAGTTCTATATTCCGTCTTCTCTTTATGTCAGAAGCATTGTGTCCCCAACTGCACTGCTGTTCAAGTTCAGAGATCTCATTTCACCCCATGATTTGCATTTAGTAGAGGAATTGATTCATCCCACAACCAATAAGGTTTTTGGGACATGGGTCGAAGCTTTTGATGGCTGACGTGAGGTGGACGAGGAGGAGAAGATGATGATTTTGGTGAGAGATCAACAGATTAAAAGTATAGGGATTGAAAATGATCTCAGTTATTTTCCTAATTTGTTTGGACAGGAGATTGTAGACCGTGTGATTGTTGCCATTAGAAAAGGTCAATGAAGCTAGCAATATGTGAAGGTATGTTGAGAAGTGCACCCAATCTTTATTTTATGTTTAGGTGGGTGCTATTAAGCCTTCTGTTGTCCACTTCATACATAAGAGCTTTTGCTCTTGTTTCCTTAGATTTTATGTATTTTAGGTCTTGGATTCATTATATTTAGTTTCAGCAATATGTATCTAAGATTTTAATACAATTATTGTGCACTGCTCTTTTTCTAGGTTCATTCAGGGAGGGGATGCCCAAATAAAGTTTGATATTCTTGTAATTTGTGTATGTTGTTCTATCCATTCTATCCTCCAATTCCTACCTGCCTATTCTTACCAGTTCATTCAAAATTATTAAATAAGCGTTATACTTCACTATCTCTCTCTTCTTCTCTTTTCAAGTAAAGTAAATGAAATTCACCAAAATGTTTTTGGACTTCAGAGTTTCCCAACATGTCTCTCATGTTTCTTTCGAGTCCTGAGATGGATCAAGGTGCAACAGGTCCTAGAGAGTTCTGTCAATGTGGTCTTCATGGAGATAACCCCCTCTGCAGCCCTAAGCAAACCATCTTACAATTCCAAACAAATTATCAGTGTTGAGAGGTCTAGCACAAATCTCTTCTCATGTTATCAGCTGGCTCTAATTCTCTCATTTTCATGTTTTGGTTCACTTCAACGGACAGCAATGTGGAGGCTATGAGGCTCAAAAAACAACTTTTAATAGAAACTATTTTTGGGTATGAAAGATCAATCTTGCACTTGGGACTAGGGAATTATGGTGTATGGAATCCAGAGAATTATCAATATCCATTTACAATGTGGAAAAAGGTGGGTTTAGTGAGAAACTCCAAAATTCACAATCCCAAATTTTGCAGGAAGGTTGAAGTTAACGTGGAGGGAACATCATGTAAGAGTACCAGAGGTATGTAATTGATAGGTTTGATACAATAGCCAATGAGGGAAAGTGCCCCTGGTACTCTATTGACACCAAATCAAGAGGTGAATTTTGACATTCTAATTATATTTCTGGGAAAAGCTTGTATGGAGATGAGACTCATGCATGATTAAGTTATTTTCCTTCTTTGCTCTGTATGTTGAATTGGATTTATCTAGAATTTTAATAATAGGTCAAGAGAATTTCCTGAATTGTAATCTTATTTTGCAAACACAGGAAAATACAAAATTAGGTGGTTCCAAGAACAAATCTGCATTTCTGAAGAATGCCACAACAACCTTCCTTCACACAATTGGCGAATTTGAGAAGGTGGCATTTGTTGCTCATATCAACAGCTACATTAGAGATGATCCAGTGATGAAAAGATGCCTTCCAATTGATCCTATGACAAATTATCTCTTTGATATAATGAAAGATGGAATTCTTCTATGGTATGAATACTCAATTAACTAATAATTACAGCCTTGTTGCAATTGTAGGATAGTTTCATTTCATGAAGTTTTGACTGTACTTGGATCTTGTGGTTTGTTCATACAATTAGTTGTTGTCATATTTCTGAGAATGAAGACATTTATTGTTTCTATTTTTGTGGGCATGATGCAGTAAATTGATCAATGTCGTTGTTCCTGGCACCATTGATGATCGAGCAATAAATACGAAATCAAAGCTTAATCCATTGGAAATCAATGAAAATCATACAATTTGCCTCAATTCTTCAAAGGCCATTGGATGCACAGTAGTAAATATTGAAACACGGAACTTAGTTGAAGGGTGGGTAAGTGAAATCTTTTGTATAGTTGTATATAGGTTGTTAAATTACATATTGTATCTGAGGACTTAGATGATGGGATGGTAGGTCAAATAAGTTGTATAGTTGATCCCACCTTTATATATTACCACTGCCATACTATGTTAGCTCAATTCAACAATTGAGTGTTCTGAGTTATATGTCCTAATATTGAAAAATTTAAGGCTGCTGTAACTGGCATAAATATATTTATGCTACATGTCTAAGTCTCTCTATTTGGCTGTGGAATTTACCTGATGGTTTCATGGCCTAGATCCTTAAATTACCTATTTCATAACTATATTTTCTTTTCTTGGAAATCACAATAGATAGGCAGACGATATATTAATGTGATAAACATACATATATGGAGAAGTCTTGTCAAAGCCTGCATAAATACATGGAAGTTGTATATCACAAACCTAAATCATATAATTATACCATTAGTTGGCACTGTCGAACTGTGCGCCATTGAAGTTCATTTCAAAGGCCTAAAAGGCCTTGGACAAGCATATGTACTCCCTGTTAGAATTTCATCATTAAGCTAGCATTATATTAGGATCTTTAACTGAGAGAATAACAAGCACAACAATTAAACACAAGAGACAATGAACACAATGTTTATCCTCAGGGAAACCATAAATGGTGAAAACCCCACAACTTCCTTAGAGATAGAATCAACACCAAAAGTAGAACCCAAAACAGTAAGCGATCTCCCGACAGCAGTAACCTTCTTTCTATCTATCCCCAGTGTCTTCTCCTTCCTGAACTATGCGCTACACTTGAGTGTGTATGAGTTGTGTGTTAAATAGAAAGTCTATCTCTCTATTTATACTAATCCTGACATGACTAAAACCCTACTAGGGCTGACCTCACTAGGAGAGTCTAATAACCCTAGTGCCCCGGAACTACGGGGAATTTAACCCTTAGACAATAGGAGGGTTACACACAATGACTTGACATGAGTTGTTTACATTATAGACTTTCTCGATAGGAACATCGGGGCATGACATAACTCAATTACATCCCGAAATAAACATCGGGTTACAATATATAAGAAATACAAGTGAAATACATTCCGAAGTTACATATACATCAACACTCCCTCTTAACTAGGAAGGTATTCTTTCGACACAATTTTCAGCACAAGTCTTCTTCTCTGTATCTTCTGGATCATCATCGAGTCCTCGTCATCTTCAAGTCATCTTCATCTTCAAGTCATTGGATCTAGATCATCACTTGATTTGGATCATCATTGGACATCATCACTGGATCTGGATCATCACTGGACATCATCAGTGGATTTGGATCATCACTGCTGGATCATCATCACTGGATATGGATCATCATCACTCGATCTGGATCATCACTGGGTCATCATCATGGGTGCTATATCTTGATTCTTCTTGTCATAGGAACCTATACAGAGCCAGTCCTTTTTCATACTGGATGTATCATCACAGAGCTAGTCCCTTTTCATACTAGATGAGGCATCACAGAGCTGGTCCTTTTTCATACCAGATGAGGCATCACAGAGCTGGTCCTTTTTCATACTAGATGTGGCAACTACTCAGAGCTAGTCCTTTTTCATACTAGATGAGTCTTCATAGAGCTGGTTCTTTTTCATACTAGATGAGGCATCACAAAGCTGGTCCTTTTTCATACCAGATGAGGCATCACAAAGCTGGTCCTTTTTCATACCAGTTTAGGCAGCTACTCAGAGCTAGTCCTTTTTTATACTAGATGAGTCTTCACAGAGCTGGTCCTTTTTCATACCAGATGAGGCATCATAGATTTGGTCCTTTTTCATACCAGATGAGGCATCACAGAGCTGGTCCTTTTTCATACTAGTTGTGGCAGCTACTCAGAGCTAGTCCTTTTCATACTAGATGAGTCTTCACAGAGCTGGTCCTTTATCATGTTGGATGTGGGATCATCACAAACTCCTGACAATGGAAGGAACCAATCCTCTCACCATGTCACAGCTCTTACATCTGACCATGGAAGGAACCAATCCTCTCACCATGTCAGAATGGCTCAGCACAAACACATAACTTCCTCTTGGGAGGAATTTCGATCTGGAGAACACCAAGCTTCTCCCTGAAGTACTCAAAATTCACCCTAGCCAATGACTTAGTCAACACATCAGCTATCTATTCATCTGTCGCAACATACTGGAGTTTCACTGCTCCTCTCTGCACCATATCCCTGATATAGTGATACTTGATCTCGAGATGCTTCAACTTGTCATGGAATACTGGATTCTCTGACAACTTTACACAACTCTAGTTGTCACAGTATATACAAGTAGCATCTAACTAGAGATCAAATAAATGAGACAGTAGCTTCCTTAGCCATACTGCCTCACAACTAGCTGAACAGGCCACAACATACTCTGCTTCAGTTGTACTCAGTGCCACATAGGATTGCTTCCTGATAAACCACGAGATCACTCCTGATCCCATATTGAAGCAACACCCTGAAGTGCTCTTCCTATTGATGGCACTGCCTGCCCAATCTGAATCAACATAACCCTCTAGGTTAATCCTTTGATCAGTCTTATACTTGAGCCCATAATCAATCGTACCTTTCAGGTACCTTAGAATATGCTTTGTAGCAGTCAAGTGAACATGTCTCGGATCTGTCAAGTATTGGCTCAAGGTGTTCACAGCAAAGCAAATATCTGGTCTCGTGTTCGTCAGGTACATAAAGGACCCAATCATCTGACAATACATCGTGGCATCAACTGTCTCTGATGAAGCATCACTCAATAGTTTCAGGTTTGGTGCCATAGGTGTGGTTAATGCCTTGCAGTCCATCATCCCAAATCTCTTCATGATCTCTACTGCATACTTCCCTTGTCCAAGGAAGATTCCATCTGTAGTCTGCCACACCTCCATACCTAGAAAATAATGCATCATACCCAAGTCCTTCATTTCAAACTCAGCAGCAAGATTTCTCTTCGTATCAGCAATCAACCCATCCATACCTGTCACAAACAGATCATCTACATATAGTAGAAGCATCACTGGGTTGTCATCTTCAACCTTGTAGTAAAGGTTGGAATCTGCTTTACTCTTGGTAAAGCCCAAACTGGATAGAAAGCTGTCAATTCTGCCGTACCATGTCCTGGGTGCTTGTTTCAAACCGTACAGGGCTTTGTTCAATCTACACACATGAGACTCCCTGTCATGAGTCTCAAAACCGAGTGGCTGCTCCACATACACTTCCTCTTCTACTACACCATTCAAGAAAGCAGTCTTGACATCCATTTGGTGTATCTTCCATTTCATCACTGCAGCCAGAGCAAGTACCGATCTGATGGAAGTGTATCTGGATATAGGTGCAAAGGTTTCTTCATAGTCTATTCCTTCTTTCTGTGAGAAACCACGAGCAACAAATCTTTCTTTATATTTCTCTATGCTACCGTCTGCAACATGCTTGATCTTGTAGATCCATTTGGAAGTTACAATTGAATTCCCTTCTGGTCTTGGGACAACATCCCAAACATCATTGTTCATGATCAATTGATACTCTTCGATCATCGCATCCTTCCATTCTTTCCAAACTGCCGCTTCTTCATATTTGCAAGGTTCTTTATCAATAAAATCACATAGTAAAGCTACATAAATGGAACAGGATCTGGTCCTCTTTCTTTCTTTGAGATTCTCTTCTGGAACCCCATATCTTTCCGCACCTTGGATAATCTCTCGTACCCAAGCAGGTTTCCTCTTGTGAGGATTCTTCTCCTGTGGTGGATCTACAGGTCTTTGTGGTTCTTCAAACTCTCAATCTTCTTCTTGAGTTTCCTCGTTCATGATTGTATCATGAATTCTGGGAGCTTCTGCTTCTTCAGGTTCTTCAGCAAGTTTCTTTCTGGATTTGATGTAGGCTGAATCTTCGTCAAATGTTACATCCCTACTGATGTCAATCTTCTTGAACCCTAGGAAGTATATTCTGTAAGCCTTTGAGCTTTCAGAGTATCCCACAAATATACCCTTCTTTCTTGAAGGATCTAATTTTGTTCTCTTCTCTTTTGGAATGTGTATGTACACAGGACAGCCGAATATTCTGAGATGGCTGACTTCTGGTTTCTTGCCAGAGAAGACTTCTTCAGGAGTCTTATTCTCGAGTACTATGTGTGGAGTACGGTTCTGTACATACACTGCTGCTCTGGCTGCTTCTGCCCAAAGATGCATAGGAAGATCTTGATCATGAAGCATAGCTCTTGCAGCTTCCATGATGGTTCTATTCTTCCTTTCTGCAATTCTGTTCTGTTGTGGATTATAAGGGGTGGACAACTCCCTCTTAATCCTTGAGTCTTTACATAGTTCTTTGAACTCATTTGAAGTGAATTCTCTGCCATTGTCTGATCGAAAAGTCTTGATCTTCTTTTCAGTGTGGTTCTCGATCAAGGCTTTGAATTCTTTGAACTTGATGAACACTTCATCTTTATTCTTCATGAAGTAAATCCATGTCTTCCTAGAAAAGTCATCAATAAAAGAAACATAGTACACATACCCGCTTAGTGAGCTTGATGACATTGGTCCGCATACATTGGAGTGGATGATTTCCAATATTCCTTTTGCTTTGCTCTCGCTATTTGGAAATGTCTTCTTTGTGTCCTTTCCTTTCGCACATCCTTTGTAGAGCCCTTCATGTTTTGCTTGTATTTCTGGAATACCTTCAACAACTTTGCTTGCAAGTGGTAGTGCTCTATAATGCACATGTGCAAGCCTTCTATGCCAAAGTTCATTTGGTTCTACTGTGTCATGAACCAAATCTTGATCTGGTTGGCCCTTCAACTTGTATAGACCTCCTTCTTGTTCTCCAATCACTATTGCATCATCAAAAGTCTTTCCCTTTGGCCACATAAGAACTTGGCCATCTACAAAAGAAACCCTCATGCCTTTTGCATCCAATGCAGATATGGAGAGGAGGTTCTTCTTTAATCCTCGAACAAATAATACATTCTTCATCTTTAAAGAATTTCCAGAATCTAGTTTATAGGAGGATTCACCACTACCTTTTATTGGATATTGGTAGTCATCCCCAAGTTTCACCTTGTGAGGTGACTCATGTTCAGATAGCTTCACAAATGATTCTTTGAATCCCGTCATGTGCTTGGAAGCACCACTGTCTATGAGCCAATCATTGCTTCCATGTGAAACAATTCCCGTGAGAGCGGAGATCAGTACATATTCTTCTTCACTTGAAGAATCATCACTTTCTTGTCTGATTCTCTTTGTAGAAGGTTCATCATCCTCTGCAGCATGAGCATGATGTCTTCTCTTGTTTCCCTTCTTCTTTAGTTTTCTTCTGTTAGGGCAGAATTTGGATATGTGGCCTTTCTCATCACATGTGTAACATCTAATAGTATTCAGATCTTTTCTAGAGTGTGAGATCTTACCTTTGGAGTAATGATGGCTCCTTCTCGTTTTCTTGGGGTGAACTGTGAGAGATTGATCTTCACTTCCCATCTTCTCTTCTCAAGCTACTATCCAAACTTCTTCTTGAGAGCATTCTTCCCATAGTCTGCTGAACTTGACTAACTTCTTTCTGGCACAGATCCCTTGAATGAAAGAGTCCCATGATCTAGGGAGACCATTCAAGGTGGTCATCACAATCTCTGCATTTTCCACTTCTTCATCTACTGCTTCCAGCTGCTCCTTGATCTGAGAAACCCTTGTAAAGTAAGACTAAATAGTCTCAGCATTTTGGATCTTCACATTCTTCAATTGGTTTCTCAGAGTCATCTTCCTGTTTATGTTCTTCCATCCAAACAATTTGGTTAGGGCATCAAACATAGCTTTAGGTGTCTTAAGGGAGGACACCTGTGGTATGAGGTGATCCTTGATAGAATAAACAATGATTCTATTTGCCATAACCAACTTCTTCTTATGCAAGGCCTTAGCCTCATCTCCCTCTGGAACTGGAACCTCCTCATTGATATAGGAGTCCAACTCATTTTCTTCCAGGACCAAGGAGATCCTATACTTCCAGGCTTGGAAGTTATCAGCTCCCTCAAGATTTTCATCAAGCTTGGTATGATGAGACATCTTAAACTGAGAACCTCAAATGGAAATACAAAATATTTAGATCTTACCAGTTCAAGATGTCGGATCTAGATTTGGAGCTGAAATCCTGTAGTGTTGGTTCAATAGCAAATTAGGGTTTTGATTTTCCGGAGTTCTGTCCAACCAAATGCTTTGAATTTGATCCCTAACTTCAATTTTGGGGAGGAGATCAATCTAGGCCTGGGCTCACCGAAAAATTCCTCTTCTGTGAAAATCCCTAATTTTCGGCAGCAGTGTCAGGTCCAAAACTAAAAAACCTCAGAATTGGATTATGCTTCGACAGAAAGATGTGCCCTAAGGAGGAGAGTTATTCCACCTTACTTTTGCTGAAAATCTGTGGAGGAAGGTCTACAAAATAGGAAGCCCTAGTTCCCGTAGCTACACAGTGTCTTCTTGTCAGGTTAGCTCTGATACCATGTTAGAATTTCATCATTAAGCTAGCATTATATTAGGATCTTTAACTGAGAAAATAACAAGCACAGCAATCAAACACAAGAGACAATGAACACAATGTTTATCCTTGGGGAAACCATAAATGGTGAAAACCCCGCAACTTCCTCAGAGATAGAATCAGCACCAAAAGTAGAACCCAAAACAGTAAGTGATCTCTCGACAGCAGTAACGTTCTTTCTATCTAGCCCTAGTGTCTTCTCGTTCCTCAAATATGTGCTACACTTGAGTGTGTATGAGTTGTGTGTTAAATAGAGAGTCCAACTCTCTATTTATACTAATCTCGACATGACTAAAACCCTAATAGGGCCGACCTCACTAGGAGAGTCTAATAACCCTAGTGCCCCAGAACTGCGGGGACTTTAAACCTTAGACAATAGGAGGGTTACCCACAATGACTTGACATGACTTGTTTACATTATAGATTTTCCTGATAGGAACATCGGGGCATGACATAACTCAAGTACATCCTGGAATAAACATCGGGTTACAATATATAAGAAATACAAGTGAAATACATTCCGAAGTTACATATACATCAACACTCCCTATGAATATACAATATGGACATCAGTTTGAATCTGGGCGACACCATTGAGCTGTTCAACCTCTAAATTCATTGAATGACAAGTAGGGTTATGCCTTCCGTTCTATTTGGACTAAGATATAACCTTTACTTCTCCACGTAGAATCTAAAATCTTTGAAAGGTTTTAGAGATCTTGCCAGGAGTATCTTTGATTGTTCTCCAAACATAACGCTACGAAGAACAGGTAGGACCCAAACCATGCATTTTCATTCCCGCTTAACATAGCAATGCAGCATGAGTGAAGTGAAGCTGAGAGAGACCTCATTAAGATTCCCAGAGTGTCAGGGCTTCTACATTTCAAGGCCAAGAGTAGGAAACCTTAAAATAGATTACCTCTTCTCTTTTTCTGGCGCTCCCGGGAATCGATGCTCAAATCAGTTATGAAGGCATGCTCTGATTCAGAACGATAATCAACCCCATAATGAAAGCTTGGTTGTAGCCAGGGCTCACTGTTAGATTAAACACATCTGTTCCCAATGTTATCTTTGATCTCTCCTGCTTTGGTGTCACCTGCAATATAATCATAATTAATACATTCAGAACTTGATGTCAAAAATTACTTGAATATACGAGGCAAACTATAGACATCATGGATGCATACAGTTAACTACGAACAAACCTATGCAATGGCTTCGTTAAGGCTGTTGAAAAGGGTGAAGCTGGAACGCTTGCCATAACATCCTTCAACACAGTAGTCAGAGTACGCCTTCTTCTTTTTTCTTTTATTAGCAGAACACACGTAAACCTCTGCTAAATTCTTTGTGGGAATCAGCAGAGAGGAAGTCCTTCTCATGACAAACAATGGTTTTTGGGTGTCCCTGGATTCTCCTAAGAATCCTTACCATTCATGCTGCAGACTCAACCTCTGTTTCACATACAATAATATAATTCATTGCTCTTTCAAAGTTGCAGAATTTCAATTATTCTTAGTTACATGAAGTGGAAAAGAGAGATAGGAAACTTAATTGTCAAATTTGTTAGCTCAATTTTTATTAATCACTCATAACGATTTCTAGTTACAGTATTCCTTTTTCCCTTTAGTTTACAATCCTTGTTGAGCTTTAAGGAAACGTGAAGTGACTCTAGAGTTGGTCAGATGATCAGAGGATGGCGTGTGTTTTTTTCTTAGTTTTCTCAGTTTGGCATTTATTCTGAATTTATTAAACCCCATAGATAGCTTGCTATTCATGGAGGAGGTGGTTGAACATCTTGTCATGGCGATCGCCCCTTCCTCCTGCATAAATGGTGTTTACTGGTCACATTTAGTTTGCAGTTTTAAAGGATTTGCACTATTTGGGTTTGCACAGAGAAGTTGCATTGCTTCTAGGAATACCTTTGCAGGAATTCTGATTCAAAGAGCCAAAGAAGAGGAAAAAAGCACAGGTACTTTGTTTTTCCACTCCTCCTGGATTTCATTCTGTGCAATTTCATTTCTATGCAAATTTGTTGTCTTTAAAGCATGGAGTGTCCATCAATTTTTTTTAATAAAATAATGCAAACTCATGCAAACTCTCTTGCAGTGTTCTGTGGTTTGGTAATTTATATATGATGATATCTGATGTATCATTGTTTGCAAATTGTGTATAATGTTTGTTTTATAAAATTGGTGATGCTTTCGATAACATGTAGTTTAGTGATATGGTTTTCAAATAAGCAGGCCATGGTTACATGGCAGGGCTTGAATTTTTCAATTTGGATTTTGACATAGACATAATATCCTCTTTGGTAGGGCTGAAAATTTGGAAACAGTTTGGTTAATTTTCTATTTCATGAACTTTTATATATATTTGTACATTTTTCATTTTATAATATTTTATTGATTTGTTGTTGCTCTGGTAAATGGCTCCTTATTGGAAAAGTGGGCTTTACATCTGGGTGTGATGCCATGCTTGGACTATCTATTCGAACAATCTTGCATAGAACTTGTATGGGTACCTAGGCTTTCCTGTTGAGATATGCCACATTTGTAAGATGTTTACTTGTTTGGATGCAGTGGTTAATGCTGCTCTGTTTTAATAAAGGAACACTGCTTCAAGGACTTTGAATTTGAGTCTAAGCACTAAACATGTTTATTTTTAATCACTTAACTATAAATACAGTTTTATAGTGTTTTACTCACAATCCACCCCTGGTCAATTACCTTCAGAATACTCCTCATACAACTCCATGTAAGTTTCACTTATATTACTATTTTTGTATGAAAGGTTTAACTGTATAATTTATCAAATGACTTGTATGCATGGCCATATTTTTATTGCAAAGCCATCTGAAGTCATTCGGTACATATTTGTTTATATATTAGCATCATGGCTGCTTTGCATAGATGCATAACTCAACATATCCTTCCAGCTAGAAGTATAATCTTCTAACTAGATTTTCTTCATATGGTGCATTGGTCAAGTTTTTGTGTTATTTGAGAATATAGATTTTTTGTGCTAAATTCTTCTTACTCTTCCCTTGCCTATTTTATATTAAATGACTTCTAACAAGTGGCAACATCATGTAGGTGTAAATGAAGGATTTTGTGCATTTTGTGCACTTCGAAAACATGTAAATACAGCGCTATCATCCTCTGGGAAAGTCATTGAGCCTGATGAACTTGTTGATAATCTTTGCAGTATCCTTTTCATATAGGCTTTTACAAGACTAACATCTATGATTGATTGTTTATCTTCTTTATGAATCCTTATTATGGTTCTTTATTTTGTTGCACTAGCTGGTCTTTAAAATTTCAATGGTGTCACCCATTGTTTGTTCCAGGTTGTTCCATTATATCTAGTCATGTTTTGTTCCTTGTTCCATTTTTCTTCTAGGTTTTGCAGTTATTTGTATTTCCTTTTTCCTTTTGTCTTGAACTTAACTTATCCCTTTCAGATTTATCAACCTCAGTGTCATTTAAGAAATACCAGCAGGAGGATGCACATGAGTATATGCATTGCTTGTTAGAAGCTTTGAATAAAAGATTGCTGCCTCTGAAGGCTTCTCAATCATGTTTGCTTCTTGAAGGAGAAAGTTTTGTCAAGAATTTGTTTGGAGGCCGTCTAAGAAGTCAGGAATATGATTTCAACTTTATATTTTCTCTAAGATCAAAAGGGTGGTATTATTTAATGTGTTTGCTTATACAAGAGTGTTGAATGATGTTGTGTAACTTTGAATCTTATCCTTATTTATACACTGGTTTGAGAGGGATCACTTTATTGGCATTGTCTGAAATGTATGTTGTATTGCAGTCACTCTGTTTTTCATAGTTGCTTCTTCTGTCTTGCAAGGTCTTATACATAGCATAGATATTTTTCACAACTAAAATTCTTACCTTATGCTATAGTTTCAATGTTCATCCAGGCTTAATAAATTAATATGTTGCCACATTGCTTTGTGTTGATTCTATTTTGGTAGCTTCTTAGTTGAGCATTGTGTTGCATCTGGAGTTCAGAGCATCACAGCTGGCATTGTTTTTCTGAAATATGATAAAACACTGATGTAATTGTTTCAGATATGGTGTGTCAATTGCTCGCACTGCTCAGACACATTTGATCCTCTTATTGATTTGAGTTTGGAAGTAGAGAATTTGAATTCAATAACAGAGGCATTAGATTCTTTCACGAGAGAAGAAACTTTAGAATGTGATGCCAAGTATGAATGTGAGTATTGCAAACTTGGCAGCTCTTTTTTCAAAAAAGCTAACGATTGATAGTGAACCTAAGATTCCTTCAATCCAGCTTTAACGTTTCATCAATACTGGGATAATTGGGAGTAAAGTACACCAAGAACTTACATATCCTAGAGTTTTGGACTTGAATCATTTTACTAATGATGAACAAGACAATCAGGTACTTTATCATTATCATTCCATTTGCATGTAATTTAAAACTAGTGTATTCTTTGTATGAAGCAACCTCTATTTTCCTAATCTAGATTTTGTCTGCAAATTGCAGGGAGATTTGAAATATGAATTATATGGTGTACTTGTGCACTCTGGGTGGACAATGTACTCAAGACATTACTAGAGCTTTGTACAAACCTCACCTGATGTCTAGCATAAGCTAGATGATTGGTAGGTCTCTTTCTCTCTCTCTCTCTCTGTGTCCTGAGTGTATGTGGTATGTTTCATTGTTCATGTCAATGACAACATACACTAATAAATATCTGGTACTATGCTACTTGCTGTAAACAATGAATGCAATTTTAAGTCATCCAAATAGTCAAACCATTTTTTTTGGGTTTTATGCAAGATCTGGTGTAAAACTACAGTTAAGTTATTAAAAAGGTAGTTATTATAGGCAATGGTCACACTCTCAACCCAGTAAGAACACTTAGTTTTGTGTAAGATTCGAGGAGGTCTACATTTGTTTTCCGTCTATCCATTCTTTAGTTGGTTGAGATAGGTGAGAAAATAGAGGATTCTTGAATTCCTCTTTTATTGTCACAGTGCAATTTATGTTGAACCCATAAATAGCAAATAACAAAGGATTGTCACTTTGAAGATTTCAAACATCTTAGGTTGATGCCACCTTGAGTGTCATAATCAACGTCAAATGTGAAAATGGATTTGAGATGATGATGAAGGACCTAAAGAATCTAAGACAACATGGTGTTTGAATCAGTTTATTGGTCGTGAAATGAAGCCAACAATGGATTGGCCATTTCCCTTTGCAGAGGATCGCTTGTTCGTACTTACTTTAAGGGTAGGATTAGAAGGATATCATATGAATGTGGATGGCAGGCATGTGACCTCGTTTCCTTATCGAACTTTGAGTGACTGTAACTTGTTATATTGAAATTTTCTTTCTTCACCACACTTTTTCCACCAATATGCTTAGATAATGAAAAAGATCATTTCAATTTTAATAAGCATGCCCTCATCTGGATATTTCATCGTCTGTCAGAGATATGCACATAATATTGTTTTATGTTTTTGGGATTTAGATTTATAATTGAGTCAATACTATCATAGTGCATGATGAATCTTTTGTTTTCCAATACAGAAAATGTAAATTGTGAGACTAAGGACTTAGGAATAATCATAAAGGGAGGGATAACATGAGACATGAAATGCCTGGATTAATAATCTTCTGACCGAGAATTTTTTCTGATAGTGTGTTTTTTAATCAATGGCCTACTTTGAATTTTAGTGCAGTTGCTAAAACTTTTTTTTCCTACTCATTGGCTTTATAAATACAACAAAGAGTTTTTCTTTCTTTTAATTGTTGAATTGCTGCTCAGACCCATATTAGGGCCTTGGTTCCTACATAGGTTTATTCAAGCTCATTTCCTTTCTTTTCCAAAAGTATGGGAATATTGTCTTACAAATTGATTATATAATAAATGCAGAATTCAAATATTTGCACTTAAGATAACTGGCAGGCACTGTTTTAAATGGCGCTATCTAACATGGACTGGTTCCCTAATGCCTTATTTATCTATGCATTTTTCTATTTAAGCTCCCTTTTGGATCTTCTTCCACTTGTGGCAGGCTCAGAGGAAGAGCCTGGTTTTTTTATGGCCAACGTCAACAGATGGATGGAGATCTGATCACAATGCCTTTGTATACTTAGACAATATACTTTCTTACACTGTTTTCCAACATTTTTACCTCAGGCATTCCATGTTTTTGGTGCTCCTCCCTTTAGTGCATTATTAGAACCATGTGGTGAGTCCTACCCTATGGCATAGCGTTGAAGAATATAATTTAGACATGTACTTTTGCATAAGTTCGGTTTGAATGTGCCAGAAACAGTTTGTGTTAAGTATATTTTGTATTTTGTCATTGAATTGATGCTCTGCAAACTTCAATACTGTCAGATTCACTCTTGGAACAAATATGTCATTTCTTTTACTTGTGGGATCCTAACATTTCTTAAAAAATACGAATTTTCTCTCATCTTCACCAACCATCGATTATTTTAAGGATAAATAATGGAGAGCAATGAAGGCAAGTGCACATTAAAGTCTCCAAATTGCAAGTGCTAGTTCCGTTGGTCTATTGATTTTTCTTGCCCTTGACATCTTCCATCTTTTTCCCAATTTCAGAGTACAAGATCCAAATTAATTCTCTTGTGGCCAAAGCACAAAAAATGCTCGAGGAGGGATGGACCATGCACGATGGGACTCCATGGCCATGCAACAACACTCGAGACCATCTTGGGATGATCTAGGTATCACATGCTTGTCTTTAATCCTGCAGTCTTATCTTTCCTTTGTAGTCTATATGATGTATCGATCATAAATTTCGTTTCCATTTGTTAACATGCATCTACATATGTTTCAAATAGAGTAAATTAGTTTTACTGAACTTTTTACTTTCCACTTCAGGTTTCTTAGGTCACAGTGGGGGAGTTGACAATGATGCCAACGAATTACTACAGTTAGTTTATGTATCCCGTGAAAAGAGGCCTGGTTTCCAACACCACAAGAAAGTTGGTGCAATGAATGCAATGGTATATTCCTTGCTAAGTATGCTTTTTTTTTGTCTTTTGCTGATTTCCTACTATAAATTTCACAATTCATTATGTTCATGATTGCTATCCCATTTCTCTAATTAGGTCCGAGTTTCTTCTGTCCTCACAAATGGCTTATTTCTCTTGAATCTTGACTGTGGTCATTATATAAACAACATCAAAGCTCTTCATGAGGAAATGTGTTTTCTAATGTATAATGCTCTTGGGAAGAAAACTTGCTATGTACAGTTCCCTCAAAGATTTGATGGTATTGATAGAAATGATCGATTCTTAATAAAACATTGATAAATTTGAAAAAGGTAAAGGGTTTCTCTACCAATATATAATCTTTCTATATGGTTTCAATTTCTAAAGATTCATTTAAATGAGAAAGTCGGTTGTGAACATCATAAATTTATGCTCTTTAGAAAGTAGGTACATTATGGTTCTCTGATTGATAGGGACATGGACTCTGTTTTCTAACTCATACGATGTTTGGACCTGCCTTTTGAGGACTTTATAAATGGAGAGGCCCTTCTGTTTCGGAAATTAGTTTAATTGACGTGTTTCTGTATTTTATCTAATCACACAATGTGTATATTGTATTTGCAGCCTCATCTTGTCCTTGGCTTGATATTTCAAATTATCAAGGTACGTTCTGATGAGCTTTAGTTCTAACAGTGCATGGCAAGAGCTGCAATCTGACATGATTCATTTCAATCATAATACTTATATAGTCATGTCAAAAATCCAATCTGCTGTGCTGAAAATCTACTTTCAAGCATGGCAGTCTTAAATTCTGCCAATTACCATTCCTTGCTTGTCCTACTTGTTACATTTTCAAAGATAAGTTTAAACCGCATATGATTCTTCACTTGCAGATTCAACTTCTAGCAGACCTAAGTTTGAAGAAAACACCAGCGCTTGGAAGTCCATCAACATGTTGTGAATGTTGACTAGAGTCGGAGAAGATATTAAAGAGACATATATACCTATTACTATGAGGAGAAATAATAACAATGCTTCTTTTTATGGCATTTGCTGCACCTCTAATAATTTGAGTAGCCATAGCTTAATTTGTAGTAGAGAAATCAGAAAGCACAATACAGCTATGAATCATATTGAAAAAAAATGCAGTCATGTGTTGTATCTAGGGAAGGAAGAATTTGAGGAGCGTTGAACGATTACACTTTATATAGGGAGAAATAGTTGTGTCAGGACTATGGTTGTGTTGATTCCTTGGTAGAGAAAGTAGAAACAATATTATACGTTCTCTAATATTGTGTCTGCACTTTGATATTTATTCTTTTCTTTCTGTTAATCGATGGAAGGTTTGCAGTTCATTTGGGGTTTATGTACTTTTTTCTCCACCTTCCTCCTGTGGTAGACTTGGGGCACTACAGGTGTCTGCAATGGCCTTAGATTGGGTTGATTTCTTTAGAGGAATGAAGAAGCAAGTGGCAACAGTTGTCGTCTTCCTCTCATTTATTGAGAAACATGAGCTAGAATGGGAAATTCCATACTCCATAGCAAGGGTTTCCTTCAACTCTCCGTTATTGGATTTATTTTACAATTTATCTTTCACAAGAAAAAAAGTACAGTTTATCTAGATGTAATACAAGGCACAACCATACGTGATGCTACAGTCAGGTTCTTCTGGGTAGACTTTCTGGTGTCAGAATTATGGAATGCCTTACTTGCAATAGTTGATCTTTTGAGTATTAGTCAAAATAGGTTCTCATAAATCAATCCTTGTGGACCATCTTTATAAGTGGTCTATTGTTGATTTATCATTGGACACTGCTACGTCCTTCGGCCACTTGGTATTTTATTGCCTTGTTTGGGCACTTCATTTTGAAGGGAAGTTCATCAAAGTAAAAAAATAAACCGTGTTTCCATTTACTCATAATAATGTTCGAAATGTTAGTTGTCAAGAGAGGTACCAAATTATTAACCAAAGGTTGTGACTAAATACAATTTTTGAAGAACATGATCTAATTCCTATGATATAATTGTGATAAATTCTTTTTTGTCCAGTAAATTGAGTTCGTAGATTCTCATATGATAGTTCACCAGTTTGTATTTATATATGTAGCATACAAGCATATGTTGAATGGGTTCTCATTCAGGTTGTGAGATGTACAGGGAAGTTATATAAACGTGACATGGCAACTTCTGATACTGGATCATGTAGTCATAAAGATGACAAAGTAGAGATAGACATGAGAGCTCCCTTTGAATCAGTCAAGGATGCTGTTAGCTTGTTTGCAGAGAGGGCTGCTGGAGATAAAATTATTGAGAAAAGGCTTGAAATTCCAGAAGAAAAGGTGATAATGGAAAGATTTTTCATTTATGTTTTGTTTTTGTAATACGCTTAGCCTTAGATGCCACAAATATAACTGTATAAATACCTTGCTTATTTAATTCCCTAGAGGAGAAAATAAGTTTTAGTTACAATAAATTTCTCTTTTTCAATGGATTTGGTTTATCTAAAACTATTCTTTGGGATTTCTAGAGTCGAATATCAAATGAAACACAACTGCATATTCTACAAAAGGACTTAGTTAAGTTTGTTGGGAGCTTCTTTTGGAGCTTGGGAGATTTTTGGGAACTCTTTGGTTGCTTCCTTTTTTGGAACTCTTTGTAGAAGTTACCTATATATTTAAGAGCTTCCAGAAGCTTCTTGATAGGAATGGAACTTCTAAGAGCTTTTTCCCATGTCGAGCCCAAAATCATAATGGATGTGCCAAAAATCAATTGAATGATTGTTGGTTCTCATGCCAAAAAATTACCAACGGTAAAAAAGTTGGTTGAATCTATCAATCATGCCATTTCAAAAATTTTCAAGGTCATAGATATTAGGAGGGTTCACACCTCTTACCTCTTTACCTCTTTAGGTTTGTATTTTTATAACTAGCTTACATTATTCTTATTTATTGATATAGCAATTTAAGATCATAAACAACATCAAACACAAAATACCAAAGACTTTGAAAGCTTGATGTTAGTTGAGACTTGAAACAATCAAGTTCATTCACATGGGAAGTAAGCAGTGGTTACAATCTAAAAAAATGCAGAGGCAACCAAAGACTAACCACTCTTGGGAGAAATAACAAAGATGAAAGTTCAAACAAGGAATTAAAAGAACAAATTCTCATGGCTTATTTGTGCATCTCTATAGATAAGCAAATTGCTCTTACAACCCTTACAATGGGATGAAGTTGCAGGTCAAATTCATAAAACATTCCATGGCACTAGAGTCAAGCATAGTTAGTGAAGGGTTGACTTTCAGTCACATGAACCCAATTTATGTTTAACATAGACCTAGGGGTGTACAAATCTAAAACGATTGAATTTCATGACCCAAATAGAGGCTTAAGAGGCCAAAATAGTTAAGTTAGGGAATCAATGTTGTACTTCATATTATTTTTTTGGGTTTAAGACTAAAGTTCATATATTTAAAATAAATAAATTAAAATTGTATTATTGTTGCTCCCAACCCACTGTTTCCTACAAATTTGGGTGAAGCTTATAACTGTACTGGATACTTGTACCCACTTACCCACATTTCGGAAATTTGTGCAACATAGTAAAATACATTTATGAACTATCTTGTTTATCCCTAGAATCTTATAAAGTCTTGAAGAAACTAGGTATGTAGTTTCTGAACATTCATTCAGAAGGAAATGGGAGTCAGAAATCAAATAGTGAAGGCAGGCGGAGAATAAGGGCTTATAAAATAACACTTTTATGTTGAAGCAAGATAATTAATGAAATGTGACATTTCTTCTGTATGTATGTGCAACATTTGGTGCAATGAGTTGATTGTAGGGTAGGATTGGAATTATTGAATTAGTAAATATTGAAACATGAATATATTCTAGAACACCATCTATGTTAAAGAAAACCTCAGAGACATAACTTCAATTATTGTCTTGCACATTTTAACTGACCACCACTTTCATCTTGTGCAACACTACTATTCAACATGAGGACACCAAAACAGTAGCATATACGTATACATTCATCCTCGTGGATCTAGGATTTAGATTGTAATTGCTTTGTATTATGGTGCGGCTTAGATACTTCCAATGTAAGCGTTGAGAACCACAAGGCGTCCTTTCTGGCTGTTAATTTTCCAATGTATTTGCAATGGTATTGGTAAATCAAAGGTGTCCTTGCTGGCTGTTAATTGTCTCAATATTGATGACATACAACTGTGATGTACTTTCCACTGAATACTCGCTATATTTTCTATGACACTGATGTCTTCCAAATTTTTGGATTCAAAGTTCTGAACTTTGGTTTGAACCTTTTTTTCTTATTAGAAGACTTTTTGCAGAATATTTAAGGTGATAGAGCAAAGTTGGAAAATAGATGTGCTGCTTGTTATAGAGGCCATACTTTAAAAGTAGAGAAACAAATACTTGCCTGGGACACGACTTGAAAAATGGAAATGGAGACTGTAGAAGGGTTAGAAATCACACAGATTGGCATGAATGAGGCATCTGGAAATTCCATGGACACTAATAAGTTTTCTAAAGATACTGCAGAGTCAATTTCTGAGGTAATTTTACTGTGTTATTACAAATTGATATAGCGGTTTCATGACAAAATTGTGTGTCAATTTGGCTGTAGATTAGAAAGATTCTTTTCTAAACATTTGAAACTTGGTGATTGTTTTATAAGCAACGCTTTCTAATCTGCATGTGCATTTTGAGAACTAGAAAGTGAAATTGGAATCTGAATGAGACAGTTTTTCCTGACTCATATTTGATGAAATCCCATGTCATAGAATTTCTAATCTTAAATATCTTTTTAAAATCTGGATATGATACTATATCCGCTGTTTCTAATAAAGTTTGAAGTTTGTTAGATTTTAATTTAGATATCCATTCTTGATTTCAAGTTAATAAAGAGAGTGGTGATGCAGAACCTGTGGTAAATGGAATTTCAAATTTAGCTGATAAAACTGTTGATTTTGAGAATCTTGATCTTACTCAACAAGTTACTGTGGAGCTAGAAACATAAACTATGCATGAAAAGGAAAAGGAAGAGAAAAAATGCCTTGCTTAAGGAAATGTTGAATAAGGATTTAAAAGAAATAGATGATACTCTTGAGGAGCAAGAAAGATTGAGGGCCTTTGAATTAGAATGCACAAGGATGACAATGGAGCTCAGTGAGTCTGCACCTGAGGTTTTACAGTTCAAGGAGGATGCCAACTTACCAGAGAAGCTGGAGGATATAACAAAATACACTTTAGCCTTGAGACAAAAGGAAATGACTTTGCAAGAGCAGTTAGCAGATGCTGAGCTCAACAGAAAAGAAGTAGAGGATAAGTTGAACATGCAATTAGAGCTCCTACAACAGGAAATGAAAATCAAGTCTCTGAAAGAGGACGAGCTAAATGGTGCATAGGCTATTTTAAGTAAACTTGAAATAACATTAGAAGTCTTAAAAGTGATGGGTCCTCAAGTTAGAGGCACAGATGAAGTTATCAATGGTCGAGAGTGAAGAATATAAAGAATTTGTGAGGCAGAATGAAAAAGATTGTGTTCATTCTTCCAAAAGGGTTGTGGAATTGGATAACTTAGATGTAATAGCTAACTCAAGGACAAAATAAATAGAACAAATTGTAATAGCACTCTGAAAAGAGATTTCAGGTCTCCAACAAAAACATAGTTATAATGAGCAAACACAAGAGATTCTGAATGTAACAGAAACAGAACTGTTCAAGGTTGAGGAATTGTTAAAGCATTCAAATGATGATTTGAAACATGCAGAAATGCCAGACGACTATTCATTGAGAATCAAGGAGCTTGAGACTGCACTACTGGATTCAAGAAAGAAGGAACAAGAACTGCAAGAAGTCTTGCTTGTTGCACAACATAAAATATCCAACTCTGAAGACATGGAAATGAAATCCACTTCTAGACTTTTTGAGATCAAGAATTTAGCTGAGATTTTCCAAGGCATTTCAAAGGATGCACAAGAAAAAATAGATACTCTTGAACAAGATCTGAAGATTGCTTCACAGAGAGGAGTTCAGCTAGGAACTATGTTGAAAGATGTTGAGGAAAATATGTCAGTGCAAGACAGAACTATACAACTTGCAACAACAAGACGCAAGGAACTTGAACAATTTCTTGAGTCACAAGCAAATGATGTAGAAATTAAGTTGCAAGCAATAAAAGAGGACTATGCACACACAGAATCTGAAGCTAAAAGATTAAATGAGAAGTTAAATTTACTAATAGATCATGTCAAAGAATTTGATTACCAAGCATCACAGGTATCTGCCTCAGCTCTGGAAATGGGGGTTGAATTGCAGTTATTGTATGGTAAGTTGTCTGAGATGAAAATTGTACTGCAAGATCTTCAAGGCAAAGTTATGGATAAAAAAAGCAGGGCTGATGTTGCTGAAGCAGGATTAGCGGCTTTAGCTAACAAAAATTCAAAGTTGAATGATGAGCTTGCACGTCTCCAGGTCCATATGGATGAATTACAAAAAACTTTAGATGAGGTTGAACGTGAGAAATTGTCAGCTGCTGACCTAGTTACCTCTACAGCAAAAAACATAAATTCCTTGACTAAGTATTTGGTAAATGAAAGACAAAGACTTTATAAACAAGTCTGTTTCCTCACATCTAAGGTTGCAAGTTATTCCATTGTAGCTTCCTTAAATAAGTTTCTAATCTTCAGATTTAGCCTTTAATTTTATTTTATATTATGCAGATGCAAGTGGAGAGATTAGACATCCTCTCTGGATATGCATGTTTACAGTGATCTGCTTTCTTGTATTTTGTAAATATCACCAACCTGAACCTGTCGTGGGTTGGCACTAGGACATTCACTGTTCTAACATGATCTCTAGTATCTTAACCTGTTGTAGAGTACTCCTACCATGAAATAGATTTTCACTTACCCTATTATTTTATGGAAAACTTCGATCTATAATATTTTATTCCTCATGGGAGAATGAAAATCTTCATATATATATAACAATGGCCCAACCCTTGCCCCGAAAAAGGTTGAAAGATTAAAAAGATGCTTACCTAGAACTCTTTTGTAATGGAGATGCTATTCTCCATTAGGAAAAATTACCATGTGGTATTAGTTTAGTATATTCTTAAAATTACATGGATGATTGATCTAGTTTCTTTTTATATGAACTGGGTCTGCTTAAAACAACTTCCTGCCTTTTTGTGAATATCTAATGAATCTTGTCTTTTTTCTTCTCTTGCAGATCTCTAGCTTGGTTAAAGAAAATCATGATTTAACCATGAAGCACTCAGAGACAAAAAATAAACTGCAAGATCTTTCTTCTAAGCTCAAAAGTGATCCAATGAAAGAAAATTGAAGGGAGGGAATTCTCAAGGGAAACTTAGAGGATCTCAATGTCAGATTGGATGGATCTACTGGTTTAGATGTGCTTTCAGTGGATCTATGATGCAACAAAGGTGAGAACAACCATGAAAGAGATGGGATTGAAAATGACACCATTTTTCAACTTTATTGAAGTAAATAACAAGGTACATGCATTCTTAGTGGAAGACATCACATCCTTAATCTAAAAGAAATCATCAATGTTATGAATACTGGCTGAGCATAACATTGAGACGATAGTTTATGCATATAATACAAATTTTTCCCCTCATATTGTTGACAAGGTGGTAGTAGAACATATTCTCTGCATTCCTAGCTATCCCTTTTGGGATTCTATTAGTACAAGCCCTAGATTTACCATCCACATCAGAAAGAAACTTTGTGGAGGTCATGATTGGCTCAGTGCGACTAAGTTTGTCTACAATGTTGGCACGCAAAAAATGATTGTCAGATATGCAATTGCAAATCATTTCCATCATTTAATTGATATAGTATATTCCTGTAGGGATTATTGGTGATGAGAACAAACTTCTGCATACTACCGAACTTGAATTATCATCATAGAAGAGAAACATAATACAAAGATAGACACTTTAGGATTAGATAAGTATATTTTTTTGAGATGGTGGTGCATTGTCCTAGAATGGATGAATGGTATTTAAAGATGATACCAATAGTTTATGCAATGTATAGTGTAATTGTTTATATGCCACAACATCCTTTCATATCATGAAAAATTTGAAAACATGATTGCAGGTATGGTCTTATATTGCATCCAAGCAGATTTTTCTTCAATTTGACTCGCAAATATTGAAGCAAGGAATTGTCCACAACTCTTGTTCGACATATTATCCTATGGAAAAGCAATTATTGTCTTCAACTTAGAACTTGAATATTTAGACTGAAGATTGACATAGAATGCATAGGTGGAGGAAATTTCATTACCATAGAGTCCAAAAATTAAATCCATCCCCATTTCACATCAGATATCTGCTTAGAGGAAAGTGTCTTTGTTGAAGAGGCTGTAAATTCTATTAGTTATTTCCAGGATCTTTGAGGTATTAGAATACTTCTGGAATCCCCATTTCACATCAGATCTCTGCTGAGCAAAACGTGTCTTTGTTGAGAGGAAAGCGGTTGTGATAGAGAGGGCCATTTGAATGATAAGTTTGTTTTGCTTCAAGGAAGGTTGATGGATTAGAAGTTGTTGCAATTAATCCAAGATTGCAACTAGCCCAATATGTTTGGAACACCATGTTTGAATACATGCGTTCTTATCAAACATGTTTTTCCTGCTTTATAGTTATAACAACACATTGGAGTATTTTCTTCATGAGATAAATTTTCCCCATGCCATCGCATGTTCGTTGTGTAATGCGATGTTAATTGGAAAGCCCTATTTTCTAATGTGTAATACTGTTAACTTCAATCAACTTGTTATCTATTGCGTTGGACTATTCTCTATCTTTTGATAACTTGAAGTGTTCCATTTTGTTGTGGTATTAATTGCAGTCTTTCTCTACCTCATTTTAATGTTACATTTTCTATCTTCTTTCCCTTTTAACAACCACCTTATCAGCATATTATTGCACCTCCTTGGGGCAATTGCTAGTAAATAGCCATCATGGAAAGTATTTGATATGTCCATTTTATTGATGATGTGTTAACATCTCTTTTTCACATTTCAATTAAAGTATGTTTTTCCTTATTTAGGCAATTACTTATTTTTCACATTATAAATGTTAAAGTTTCAATTTATTTTGCATTTATATTTCATTTTCTTTATTAAAATGGTTTATATAATTTTTTCCCTCTTAAGCATTTTTCATATTGTTTTTAAATTATACTAATT
>LPNX010936013.1:98387-108959 GCA_001517045.1 Pseudotsuga menziesii | reverse complement strand
TATATATATATATATATATATATATAACTTTTCCCTGTCTTTGCTAGAATAGATAAAAAACCCACTAAGTCAGTAAGAAATATTTCTTCTATTTTGAGAGCAACTCTTAATGCATTCGATGTTATTGGAGACTCTTTGCAATGGAAAATTGGTCACGGAGACAAAGTCAGAGTGAGAATTGATCCCTAGGTGGATTGCAGTGATAATTTCACTCTACCTCAAAGTCTTATCCGATCTCTTAATGATAAGGACTTGTTTATGATCAAAGACATTAGGTCCATGATTATTTCATATCTTTGGAGAACAGATTGGATCAATGCTTCTTTTCTTGGTTTGGAAGAAGAAGAAGTTGGGATCTTTCAGTTCTATATTGAATAATTAAGGAATAACCATATCAACCTTTTTATTTCTGAAGATCAATTGATATGGGTTGGAGCTGTAAATGGTATGTATTCACCCAGAGAGGGCTTTCGTATGATAATGGATACGATATTTCATGGGAATAAGCAGTTATGGTGGTGGAAGCAGGTCTAGCGTTTCAATTGCCAACAGAAAGCTAAAATCTTTTTGTGGTTCATACTTTCGGATAAAGCCTTGACGTAAGATAAACTACAAAAAAGGAAATGGTCTAGCCCTAATAGATGTTGTTTGTGCAAGGAGCAGGAGGAAACCAGTTGTCATTTGGTTATTGATTGCATGTACTTAGAGCTTGTTTGGAAAGCATTGGATGTTCCTGATGGAGTTAAAAATTGTTGGATAGGTTCTTCAATTGAGGAAAGACTATGGAGCTGGTATAGTAATATTAAAACTCATGCTTTTTTCGCTTTCTCGGTTATGGTTATTTGGTTGGTATGGAAGGTTGGAAACACTTTTTATTTGAAGATAAGTTTTCTTAGCCTGTTTCTTGTGCTATTCAATTTAAATCTTTGCTTGAATTTTTTCTGCAAGTAAGTTTAAAAAAGAAACTGAGAATTGTTAAGCCTCTGGAATTCAAAGAATATCTCGTAGATTTCTTTGATGGAGCCTCTCAGGATAAGAGTGGTTTTTGCGGAGCAGGTGGAATAATTATTCTTGTTGATTAATGTCTCATTTGCTTTCAAAGATGGTTTAGGTTTTGGAACCAATAGCTTTGTTGAACTTTTAGCGCTTTGGCTTTTGTTGAGATTAGCTAGAATTAAAGACTTGGAAAAGCTAATTGTCCATGGTGATTCCTTGAAAGTTGTCAACTGGTTGAACAAGGTTTGGAATTGTCACAATCTACTTCTTCAAGCTCTCTTGGAGGAAGTTCGTAGCTTAGCTGAATATTTTGAGAAAATATGTTTCAGACACATTTAGAGGGAAATTAATGTGGAAGTTGATTCTTATTCTAAAGAAGGCTTACTGCTTAAGGCTTACTAGAAGTTGAGTCTGTATCTTCTGATCAAGAGGTTTTCCAAATAGATTGTGGCAGGAAGAAAGTTTTGTTATTAAAATTTCTATGATACATAGCAAGTTTCAAGGATAGAGATGGGGTGATTCTGTTGATAGTTTCAGAACCTGTCGGATAGTCTTATATTTTGTAAGACGAAAATGCTATAATTTCTTTAGTATCTAAATAATGTAATATATTCTATGAATATAATATGAACTTTTTTTCTTGTAAAATATATGTGTGTATTCATTGTTTTTTAATTAATTTTATATCCTAATATTTTTTGGGTGATTTAGTGGTTTAAATATTCTATTTTTCTCAACTTGTTTTAATATATTTTTCATCCTTGTTTTGTTAAAGTTATGTCAAAAACCTATAAAAAATCTTAAAATCAAATATATTAAGTGTCAAATATGCATATTCAAAAACATAATTTGAACACTTCCAAATTTGTATTACCAATTTTTTTTTTATCGGATTGAGACAAGAACCCAATAAAAAGTCCAAAACCTAGAATAATTAGACTACTCCTTTATAAACAAGTGAATATGTCAAAAAGTAGTTAATCCATACCAAATATAAAAATTGAGAAAGTAAATAAACACTCAGTTGAATTGACAAATCATAATAACAATGTTGTTTATAAAATTTGTCATATCAATAATTGTCTTCATAAAAACATTAACTTAAAAATATATATAATCGGTCACATCAAAATCAAACATGAAGCAATAATAATTTGCTTAACAAATTGGCGACCCAGCGTGAGAGAGCGTTAGGGCTTTGGAGTGACTAGGAGCGTAGCAAGAGACGGCCATGGCCGTCCCCGGGGGTGGGGATTCGCCCCCCCCCTTTCGATCTCAGAGGAAGACGCATTTAGGAGGCTTGTTGCCAATGGAGGAAAGCGCAAAATCCTCCTTTCTGTTCCAAAATTCATAAAAAAGCTTGACGAGATTCCAGAAATCACACTGTTGGAGACACAATCGGTTAAAATAGCCCTTGCCCTCTCTAAGAGAGGGCTGGTTGGCCAGTTCATGGGGCTCTGGCCCTCCGTAAAAACCACTGATGACTGGATTCAGAGAAATTGGAAGCCCCATCTCAAAAAAGGAGTCACCTGCTACCCATTGAGCAGCGGCTTCTTCCTCTTCGAGTTTATAGACAAGGAAGATAAAGACCTCATCTTCAGAAATGGGCCATATTTTATGGGTACCCAGGGACTGTATCTGAATCGCTAGACCCCGGATTTTGACCCCACGGTGGAACTGCCCAAGGAGGTACCTGTTTGGGTCAGGCTCCCCAACTTGCCGGCTCACTGCTAGAACTATGAAGCGCTTCAGAAGATAGGGAATGGAATAGGGAAATTCGTAGATAAAGCAGACAATAAGTCCATTTACAACTATGCTAGAATATGCGTGGAAGTGGACCTGGAGGCAGGGCTCTCGGAGGCTGTGAAGATATCAGTTGGTTCCTGGTCCCACTATCATAAAGTTGACTACGAACATCTCCCCTTCAAATACAGAACCTGTCAAGAGCATGGGCACTTCCAGAGGAACTGTCTAAAGAACCAAATATTAGAAAAGGAAGATGCTGAAGGATGGCAAAGGGTTAATAAATCCAAAGCAGGCCCAAAACCAAGGACAGGGCAAGTGAATCAATCGTCATCTTTAAACCCAACCCCTCCGAAGGAGCCATCGAAAGAAGCTGCTGGAAAATCAAAGGATCAGGTGAAAGAACCCATCGATATAGCCTCTCAGTCTTCGCCCCCCTCAGAAAAAATAAGGCCAGCCATTGGAACCCCACACGCAGAAGATCCTATGAAATCGGATGAGGAGCATATCTCTCTAGGCACCGAAACTGGAGCAGATTCAGATGGGGGATCCACAGAGACTAGCAGCTCAGTCGGAACCCCTGAGAAGGTCACAAGAGGAAGGAAGCCAAAGAGGAAAAAAAGGGAGGAGAAATCATATAGGGACGTAACAACAGGTCTCCAGCAAACCATCCCGGACATGATGGAAACTAGATCTACTAAAAAAGGTAAGGCTTCGAAAGGAGCCACTCCCCCTCCCCTTGGCTCTTAAATGTAGTACATCTCTTGGAATTGCAGAGGGCTGGGAAGTAAATCTAAAGAAGAAGCAGTCAAAGACCTAGTCAGAATGACTTCCCCAGATGTATTTCTGATCCAGGAGACGAAAATGGAGGAGCCTGAGACCATCCAGGCTAGCAAAAATTTCTGGAATAAAGGAGAAGGCAGAACCGTAAGTGCCAGGGGAGCCTCAGGAGGTTTAGCCACCTTTTGGAACTCCTCATCGCTAGTCCTTCTGGAAGATCACAACACCACCCACTGGATGTTCATGAAATTGCTGCATAAAGACTCGGGACATAAGGTAAGCCTTGTTAACATTTATGCCCCGGCTCTCCTAGGGGAAAAAAAGAATGCTGGGACTCTCTGAATTCTTTTCTCTCTACTAATCTCCATGAGAATCTTCTCCTCGCTGGAGATATGAATGTCACCCTTGCCCTCTGGGAAAAAAAAGGAGGCTCTCCCGTAAGAGACCCGGCAAGGGAATGGGTAGAAGACATCATGCTGGACTGGGACCTGGAGGATATCAAACCCAGCAAAGGCAAATTCACTTGGACTAATAAAAGAGTGGGACCGGGGCACATTCCAGCTCAATTGGATCACTTTCTAGTCCATTCCTCCTTCCTGACTATTGGTCTCTTCGCCACCTCTGAAATCCTCCAAGCTTGCACTTTGGATCATAAGCCCATTTCACTTACTCTATCCCCTGGAGAAGATTTGGGCCCGATACTGTTCCATTTCAGCCCTCTATGGGTCTCCATGGAGGGGTTCCACGAGTTGGTTGCAGCGTCCTGGCAGAAAAGTGTATTGGGCTCTCCCTTCTTCATTTGGGAAGCAAAATTGAGAAGGCTCAAAGCTGATCTCAAAAACTGGGCAAAGAACCTGCCCTCTCCGATTCTTGAAAGGAAAAAAGCCCAAAGGGCCCTGGGAAATCACCAATTACATATGGAGTCTGTCTTGGTCACCCCGAGGCTGATGAACGCCGAGCTGGAGTTGCAAAAGGCTCTCCACAAAGCGCTGAGAAGAGAGGAAGAATACTGGTGAGTCAAGTCTCGAAATCTCTGGCTACAAGTGGGAGATAAAAATACGTCTTTCTTCCATAAACAAGCAAAATTTCGTAAGAATCACAACACAATCAGAGAGATCCACTTTCACAGGGAAACTTTAAAAAATTTGGATGAGATAAAACAGGCAGCCCATGTGTTCTTTAAAATCCTGTATACTGAAAATATGGAGGCCCCAACTAGACCGGAGCACTACCTTCTCTCTGTGGTTCCCAAACTAATCAAGGATGAAGACAATAGAATGATGACTGCTCCCATCACCTCTGAGGAGATCATCAAAGCTCTCCATGGAATGAACCCTGACAAAGCTCTCGGGCCTGATGGTTTCACGGCCAGATTCTACATCGCTTGTTGGGACATCATCCAAAAAGATATGGTTAAAATGGTGAGAAAATCCTAGAATTGTAGGAAAATAGGAGGGAGCACCAACTCCTCATTTCTAGAATTAATTCCCAAAGAGAAAGGTGCCCAAAACTTCTCCAGATTCCGACCTATATTGCTCTGTAATACTGGGTACAAAATCATCACCAAAGTTATAGCTAATAGAATAAAAAAAAGTCTACCCAAGATCATTCCAGAGAACCAGGGGGGATTCATTCAGGGAAGACAAATCCAGGACAATATTATCCTTGTGCAAGAGGCAATCCATACAAGCTGCCAAAGAAAGGAGAAAGGTATGATAGTCAAACTGAATCTTGCTAATGCTTTTGATAGAGTTCGGCTAAATTTCCTTTTCGATGTGATGCTTAAGATGGGGTTTCACCCCTATCTGGTATGCTGGATTATAGCATGTATCTCGGGGCCATGGATTGCCCCTCTGATAAATGGGAGGCCGACTGACTTCTTCCAAGCCTCTAGGGGTCTTAGGCAGGGTTTCGCTTTGTCCCTATTGCTCTACGCCATCCAAGTGTCTGTACTAAGTTTCCAACTTGATAAGAGTCTTTAGCTGTGCTCTTTGACTGGTCTCTCAATCTCTCAGAGAGTTAAGAGAATCAATCACGCTCAATTTTCCAATGACACTCTCCTCCTAGGCCAGGCCAACCTCTCCACTGCAAGATCCTTCAAGAAAGAGCTTGACGCCTACACTGAAATTTTAGGCAGCGAAATCAGTCTGAGGAAAAGAAAAATTTATGGCTGGAACTGTCCTCCTAAAGATATGATTGACATATCCAGGGCTCTGGAAATGGAAGGTACCTCCGTGTGGGAGTCCATTAAATATCTTGGAATTCCGCTAGTTAGAGCAGCTCCCAGAAAAAGCCTCTGGATGCCTTTGATGGACAAGCTTAAGGCCAAGATCATGGCCTGGGGAGCCACATGGCTAAACAAAGCAGGGAAGCTAATTCTTTTAAACTTTGTTCTTACCTCCCTGCCTATTTACCAGGCGTCTATCCTGCTAGCCCTAAAAGGAATTGTGAAAGACATGGATAGCCTCTTGAAAAAATTCCTCTGGGAAGGGGGAAGAAATGAAGGAAGGAAAATGCACTTAATCAGCTGGGATAAGATAAAAGCCCCTAAGATGGAAGGTGGGATACAAATAAGAGATATGCCACTCAAAATTTGGCCATGGGAGGCAAGATACTTTGCCAAAATTATAAGCGGCAAACCCACATGGAGCTCCAAATCCCTTTGGAATAAATACTTCTGTGGTCACAAAGATCACTGCCTGGATCGTTCCCCTCGGACTAGAAAAGGCTCCCCCATCCTCTCTCTTTGCATAAAAGCCCTGGATCTGATCTCCTCCAATATCACTTGGATCCCGGGGAATGGGAAAAAAATCAAGTACTGGGAGGACTCTTTGTTAGGGAAGGTCCCTCTAAAGCATCAGGAAGGGATGGATAACATCAAAATTTGGCTCCTTTCTGAAAGCAAATCCACCCTTTGGGATCTTTCTGTCTGGAACCATGATGAATCTTGGCAAAAGTGGGACCTGGGAGACTATCCGCAACACTTAGATCTTGAAGCCCGCTCCTTTTTGGATGCTCTTCAAGGGTGTACCCCCCTCTCGGCCAAGAAGAAGGACCAAAGAGGCTGGGGATCATCGAATGGACTTTACTCAGCTGCTGCTGGTTATGCAAATCTATGGGCTATCCCTTGGGCTGCCCCCGACCCCACTATCTGGAAAAACCTCTGGAGTCATCCTTCCCTTCCCAAAATTGATCTCTTCTGTTGGTCTCTCCTGCATGATAGTATTCTTACCTGGGACAACCTAAAAAAAAGAGGATGGGATGGGCCTTCAAGATGCCCACTGTGTGCCTGCCAGGAGGAATCCTCTGATCACCTGTTTCTCAAGTGCACCTTCGCTTTGGATCTTTGGAATGTCATGATTGGTCAGCTGAAGTTGGCTCTCCCTCCTTCAGTCACCCCTTTGTTTGCCTCTTGGTATGAGATAGCTCCCTTCTCTTTCTCCAAGTTGAAGTTACTAAAACAGTGCTGGATGTGGGTACCAAAAATTCTTTGCTGGAAACTATGGCTGGAACGTAACAACAGGATCTTCAGGGATACTGCAGGGACGCCGTACCAAGTTGCTCTCAAAGTGAAAGCGTTGCTGGGAGAACTGGTAGCTTCAAACTCTAATATCACCAATGAGGTAACTCTAGACAAAGAAGAGTACAGCTGGTTCTATAATCTAGACTCCTCCCTTCTAACCAGAACCAAGAATACCCCCAAGCACTACTCCCCTTGGGAAATAAGGCTGGAAGAGCAAGAGTTCATAAAATTGAGATCCTCGTTGGAAAAGCATATTCTGCATGTGGATGGGGCCTCGAAAAGGAATCCCGGGCTAGCGGGAAGTGGAGGGGTCCTACTTGACAACTCAGGGAAAATTGTTCTCAACTACTCCTGGGGGTTGGGCCAAAACACCAACAACACAGCCAAAATTCTAGCCTTCTGGCAAGGGCTGGCTCAGGCCAAAATGATTTCTATCAAGAAACTGGCTGTCATAGGGGATTCTCGAATTATTATTCAAGTGTTAAATCTGAAAAAGGCCCCCAAAAACATGGGTCTCGCTCACTACTATCGGAAGGTTATAACCCAGTTGAATGACTTTGAAGAAATTAAGTTCTACCATGTACTTAGAAACCTCAATCAAATGGCGGATCATGAAGTAAATATAGGTGCCTCCCTGAACAAGGGAGTTCTTCTCGTCAATGGTAGCGAGATTCAAGAGCCAATCCCTTGACGTCTCTGGAGAATGGGACATAAGAAAGCCTCTTGTCAGCAGCCCAAATATTGATAGGGAGGACGCCATCTTGAAAACGTGCAGGACTGAGGGAAAAAAGAATGATTGAGCTCAGGGAAAAGACAAAATTCAGACAAAGACATCAGATAGAATTATGACAGAGTCTATAGGAAAGTCACATGGCCCCTGCTCCTAGTACCGGTTCTGCAATCTTGGGAACCAGGCCCCAATCACCGTCCTCCATGGAGATAAGAACACAGTACAAGCTCTCTGACAAAATAGGCGAGTATCTGAATAGTGGATGGAGGAGATGGCTGATTCGAGCCTATATCAGGAGGTTCAAGTATGCATTGTGCTCTCTGAATACTCTGTTGGCCGAGAAGGAAGCTACCGAGCTCTCTCAGAATATCTCATTGCGCAAGGATCAAGCTTGATCAGAGTTTGTGGAGTGCAAGATGGAAGCAAGCTCTTCATCATCGCAAATTGAGGCAAGATTGACTCTTATACAGCAAGATCTGGACGAGGTGAAGGATGCACATAATCGGTTGGAGATTAAACAAACAAGGATGCAGAAGACTGGAACAACTCGCTGGGAATCCATGACCAAGGAGCTTAAAGAAATCCGCGAAGAAATCTTTGATGACAACCTGACTAACATGAAGGACATTGCCAATTTCACTGGAGGATTAGGGAATCGATTGGCAGAGCTGGAAAAGAAGGTTGATGATCTGTTCAAGGATGACGTGAAGACAGATCGCTGAGGTAGTCCCATTGTCATTTGCAGTCAAACTCTCTCTTTTTGGACCCCTGTGTTGCCAATCCAAGGCTGGTTCTCTATATTATGTATGCATTATTACAGTTTAGTATGTTTATGTTTAAGTAAAGCCTAGAATTTTTGTAAAGGGAGTTGTTAGCAAGACTATGCCCTATGCCACTGAACAATTTGTAACATCTGGATCATAATTATTGTTTGTAAGGCTCCTGGCAGCCTCTTAGCCAAAAGTTAATACTAAAGATCCATAACCGTTCTAGTAAAAAAAAAGAAAAAATCAAACATGAAAAGTGATAATCATATTTTTTGTTTTTTAAGTAAAGAAAATTCATGTCTAAATTGTCACATAGTAGTTTTAAAAAAAATCCACATGTTTTTTATTTTATTTTCTATGTTTTAAAATCAATATCACATTCTCATGCATTTATGTCTTATCAATACAAATTAAAAAAAACCAGTAAATTTAAAAAAAATATTTTTAATTTTCAAAAATATTAATTTAATTATATATTTTTTTAATCATTGAAAATCTTTATAAAAATTTATAATATGAAAACCAATTAATGCAAAGTCAAAGCACTTTAACTTTTAAATGAAATTATAGTGCCTCTTTGGCATGGTTTTAACTTTCAAATGAAAGCATACTCCCTCTTTGGCAATGTTTACTAAGAGTGAATATCCTTAATCCATTTCACATACAATAATAAACACTACTTGGTTATAGTGGTAATGAGAGGAATTGATTTAGGGACTGTGGTCTATACATTTACCAATTTCTATGGTTTTAAATGAAAAAACACCATATCTTCAAACTACAACCAATGATATTTATCTCGTTAGAATGTTTATATAACAAGAGCCACGTGGTGGCAATGTTCCCGACATTGTCACATGTTGTTGCAGGTTAACTTCAAAGCTCCATAAAGCTTAGCATCCGAACCTGTATCGAATCTTTCCATGATCAACAACAAATAAACAAAAACAGTTTGTTTTATATATATAATTTTTGTTTAGGTTTTATTTAAAATTTAACAATGTAAATAGGTTTGACTACTGATATTAGAGCTCAAGGGGGAGTGGCTTGGATGAGTGATTGTGGGCTCATCAAGGAAATTAAGCCTATTGTGACCATCCTTGTCATGGCCAAGGCAAGAATAGGTCATTTTGTTGAAGCCCAAATTATTGAAGCAATTGGTATTGATTACATTGATGAGAATGAATTGCTCACTGTTGCAGATGACATGCACCATATCAACAAACATAACTTCCGTATACCGTTTGTCTGTAGATGTCGGAACCTTGGTGAGGTGGTGAGAAGGATTGCCGAAGAAGTTGCAATGAACATGACTTAAGGAGAAGCTGGTACTAGTAATGTTATTGAGGCAGTAGGACATGTGAGGTCTGTATTAGGTGATATACAGAAGCTTCAGAGCTTAGTAAATGACGATGAGGTTTTTACCTTTGCCAAAATAATTGTTGCTCCCTATGGGCTTGTGAGGCAAACCAAGCTAATTAATTTTATATACCTTTTATGTAAAGTTTCCAAGCTGATTAATCTTGTATATTGGTCTTTACATACAAGCCTTCGGCTGTTTTGATGCAAAAGATAATGGTGTTTTTTTCAAACATATATCTAACTTTTTGGTTGTTTACAAAACATAAAACCAATGTAAAAGGTGATTCATAAATGAATATAAATTTCACTCCTGTTTACGAGGAAAAAATATTATTGATACAAACTAACATTATAATTACACTTATAAATACATATTGAAAAAAAAAGGTGGTCGCCAAAAAACAATGCATCTTAGTCTAACAAATTGAACTTAGTGAGTCACTTTAGGGATAACAACTTAGTGTAGTCCCAAATTGGACATAAAGTTGATGCAATTATGAACACCCGAATTGAACATAAGGTTGGATGCAAGTAGGGGCATTAATTTGATAGGTTTAGGACATTTGATGGGATACAAGAGTGATGAAGAGTAAAAGTTCATATTAAGACATTAACGTGGATGCTTTCTTGGGCATTTTATTAGTTGTTAATATTAAGACATTAATGTGGAT
>LPNX010936013.1:81486-95616 GCA_001517045.1 Pseudotsuga menziesii | reverse complement strand
TGGCACAACTACACTTGACTTTGAAATTATTAGCATTAATAAATGTTCTATCCGTCAAAGGGAATATTTCGTTCATATAAATTCTGTCTGTTGATGCAAGTTACAATAGAATTGGTTTAGGTTTTGGGTCATTGTATATGAATTTTATTTGCTAAAACAAAAATTTCCACTTACATATTTAAAGACTTAAAGACTTAGAGAAGCATCAAAATGTCTCTCAGACATACTCTCACACAAGTGTATGTGTATTGTCCAGCACAGATTGATTTCATTGGTGAGGGTGGTTGATGTATGAATAACCAGCAGTTTACATTATATCTTTCCAGACTTTCCAGGTCACTAGCTTAATATTATTGTGGCACAACTACACTTGACTTTGAAATTATTAGCATTAATAAATGTTCTATCCGTCAAAGGGAATATTTCGTTCATATAAATTCTGTCTGTTGATGCAAGTTACAATAAAATTGGTTTAGGTTTTGGGTCAAATTTTATTTGCTAAAACAAAAATTTCTAAGACTTAGAGAAGCATCAAAATTTCTCTCAGACATACTCTCACACAAGTGTATGTGTATTGTCAGCACAGATTGATTTCATTGGTGGGGGTGGTTGATGTATGAATAACCAGCAGTTTACATTATATCTTTCCAGACTTTCCAGGTCACTAGCTTAATATTATTGTGGCACAACTACACTTGACTTTGAAATTATTAGCATTAATAAATGTTCTATCCGTCAAAGGGAATATTTCGTTCATATAAATTCCTGTCTGTTGATGCAAGTTACAATAGAATTGGTTTAGGTTTTGGGTCATTGTATATGAATTTTATTTGCTAAAACAAAAATTTCCACTTACATATTTAAAGACTTAGAGAAGCATCAAAATGTCTCTCAGACATACTCTCACACAAGTGTATGTGTATTGTCCAGCACAGATTGATTTCATTGGTGCGGGTGGTTGATGTATGAATAACCAGCAGTTTACTTTATATCTTTCCAATCTTCCCTTACTTTATACACAGCGTTACACCTTACTTTATACACAGCGTTGCTGGGCTGTAGGTGGCAACAGAATTTGATATTATTCTGATTCAAATCAAATCTCAAACATTGAGCTCACTCAATTTTCATTATTCAAAATGAATTCTTGCCGGTAATTAGTTTTAACTTTTCCATTCATCCTGATTCAAATCAACGTTAATTCCATATAATATTAGGGATAAATAGCATGTAAAAAAGATAATAAATAATAAATACCGTCTGAACAAAAGAGAGACAACTCCAGCATTACGCATCTGCGAAGCTCTATTAGGATCAGATGCCATATGGCCAAAGGCAGTACCACTGAGATCAAAGTGTGTTTCTCCATTAGACTATGGGCCACCAAGGCATTCGTTAGTAATCACCACAGTCACTGGCTTTACTGAACACAAAAGATTGTCAGTGCATTTTACCTGCACATACAGACAAACAAATTTTAGAATCTAATGCAAATTTTGTTATTGTTTTCACCAAGGTCAAGATGGGGATATTCTATTATTCAATTTTTTATACCTGATAACAAGCTCCACAGCCTCCTCCTTTGAACAGATCTGCACTCCCTGCTGATACTTTTGATCGGAAAGGTTTCAGTTTCACTTGGCTGCCATATCCGCATGCACCGCCTGTAATTACAAAGCAAAACATAAATACCATTTTTTTCAATCAAACGTCCATATATTTTGAATTTCCAAAGGACAACAGTCATATTACATATAAAAATAAGTTTAAAAAAATTACTATGTTTGCCCTTACCATCGTTTCCATCTCCATGTGGATTGCCATACCATGTACCAGTGGCTTTCTTCCACTTTGTCTTCTGTATTGCTAATTTGTTTTTTCCAATTAGGACATCTGGAGCAACAGCAGTTTTAAAGCATAGCAATACACATGAAGTTCCAAACACAGCTACGAAATAAACTAAAGAAATTAGTCTCAACTTCCTCATTTTTTTAATGAAAGTAGTGGCATAAGCTTAAGCTAAGACTAGTTGAAAGAAATCCATTCGTCAGAAATTGAAGAGTAACCCCATTTTAGAGCAGAAAAAAACTGTAACGCACGCACCTTTGGTGCATGCAGGAGATCAAGTGTAACGCACTGGTTGCTGCATGGTTTTCAAAGTGAGTGAGTGCAGAATTTTTTGGCCAGCTGCCATACGAGATACGAGGATGACCTAAAAGTACTAAGAATCCAAGACATGTGATCCGCTATTGCAAGAATATGAAAACACAGGGACAGCACTGCTGCGAGAGAGAGGTCCACCCCTCTAACAAGTGGATTGGAGGACAGGTGGAAGTGAGTTCAGCTGCATGCTGTACATGTAAAGCCACAACAGGGTTGATGTCAGTTAATCTGCATGTTGTACGCGTAACCCCACACCTGATTACCAACAGCAATAACACCGAGCAAAAGTACAGCTTAAAGGTATCTGACTCATTTACTTCTAACTCAAACTTTTCGTTTTTCAATGCCATTGCTTAAGTTATCACGCCGCCCGGTCTTGGGGCACAAAGACCCAAGCAAACTTCACCTGCAAAAGACCAATAAAAATTAAGTTAAATCAATATTTAAATAATTCAAAAAATAAAAATTAATCAAACTATATTAAAAACATTTGAAAACTAAGAAAATTTAAATATGTCTCTCCTATTAATGGACCTAACCGATTCATATATATTCCCTGTTGGGAACATAATAATATTATTAATCTAATTTTAAGGTCAAAACCTAGTCAAACACCAATGACCATTACCTAAATAAGACCCATGTTCAAATCTAATTGGCAGCCACTATCAATCCTAGGCTAGTTCCAACAACTCGCAAGCCAATGCCTAGCTTGAAACTTATGACTTATCAAGAGTTAAGATTTCAAAGACACACCCAAGACATGCCTCTCATTCAAGGGTGTGTCTACCCTTTTAGCCCTATCACAATGGACTAATGTCTCATTGAAGATTTGAACCTAGGTGGGGAAAGTGTAAAATTTACCTCCACACCATCTGAGTTATTGTCCCTCAACATAGCCATACATCAAATTGGTATATAAGACCTCTTTGTGCATGGAACAAGAGATCCCCTCTATATAGTGATTTGACTAATAAAATCTATAAAGTATATATGCATTATGCCCCTACATATTTAAATAGTATTAAAATATACACAAAAATCCACATATATGAGTAACAACACTAAATATTATAAATGTAACACTATATAATGATTCAACTAAGAAAATCTATAAAGTATATATGCATTATGCCCCTACATATTTATATAGTATTAAAGTATACACAAAAATCCACATATATTGGTAACAACACTAAATATTATAAGTGTAACACTAAAAACACACAAAGAGACGATTTTCTTTCATTAAGAATCATACATATAACATGTGCAAACAAATTCCAAAATATATTAAACTCCTAAAATTCTTTTATTTATTTATTTTTTATTACAAATTCCACTTAAAAAAAACTCCTTTATTCCCATTTATAAAATACAAAAAACATCTCCATATTCATACCTAAAATGCCACATGCAATCATACAAAAAAAATCCACATATTCATACTTAAAATGCCATATGCAATCATCTAACGTAAAGCATATTAAAATATATACATACAAGATATAATACTTTTGACATTTAAAACCATATAAATAAAAAATCTTTTCAATACATGAAATATACATTCTCTATGTCAACATAGGTAACACTAGCATTTGCACCGAGAGGTGCAAAGGAATGCCGAGAGGGTAAAAATATTGTCTTTCCACAACTAAACCTTTCTGACTTACCTTGGGAGACTAGAAATTACATTTTAATAATATTTTTGTGGGTACTACTGACTTGAGTTACAACTAAAGTTTTACCTCAAGACATTCATGACTAAATACATCAATGACATCCCCAATCGGAGGATCAACATATCTCTCTCCCGCTCCCCCTCCCGCCTTCTCTCTCCCTCCCCCCCTCCCCCCGTCCCTATGACCCCTCTCTCTCTCCCTCCCTCTCTCTCTGTCCCCCTCCCCCTCTCCGTGTCCCTCTCCTACCACTTCCCACCCACAAACTCTCTTTCTTTCTCTCTGGTCGCATCCTATACCTCTCTTTCTCTTTTCGGTTCAGATTGCGGAAGTCAACTCCTTGACTTACTAAACAAGGTTCTTGCACTTTCACGCAATCCAATTTTCGATTTCCGATTTGAATTGCAGAAGTCAAATCCTTGACTTACGAAACAGGTTTCCCGCACTTTCACGCCCTTCTGGTTTTCGATTTTTGGTTCGGATTGCGGAAGTCGATTCCTCGGATATCTACTTGCATTTTTCTCAATAATTTTGTGTAGTTGCATCAATTCACGTAGGCTATTCCATCATTTTTGCAGACAAACAAAACATATTACTTGCTCAATCTGCGAATTGATTTTAGAATACACGTCACTTACTTGGTTTTATAACTATCACCCTTGGTTTATGATAGTTAAGTATGTGATCGTGACCTTCTGCTGATATATGACGAGTAGAAACTTGAACCATTTTCTTGCCAACCTTTATACCACTTTAATTAATTAATTTGTCCGTTGAATTTGTTCGTACTTTCTTTAAAATCTCTCCATTCGTAGACGTGAGGTTGTGTTTGCTTCATTTTCATAAAACTCGTTTAAATTTATTTATAAAATTGTGAGGATTTTACAGTCTTTAAAATTATAATTTTAACAAATTTGTATGATTATATAATTGAAATTGATATAAAAACCAATTACATCATTGAAAAAGATAAAAACCAATTTTTAATATATATATATTTTAAATTCTCCCAAATTCTTCCTAAGATAACAAGTCAGAGTTATGATTAATATAGGAAAATTATGATAACATATTAAAATGAACCAAAATGAAATATAATTTTATTTATTTTAAATTGTTTTATGATTTTATCATCTTAAAATGCTGGAAAACAATATATATTATCTACACAATTTTTCTTAGACACTTCACAACATGGTTCTCAAAATTTTGTCTAATTTGTAGTTCAAATTCACAATATGTATAAAAGAGAGTTTCGTTGTCTATTGCAACTCATGTGAAGAGAACCATGCCACCACTGTCAATGTTTGAAGAGTCTATCTCTTGGTAATTCTTTAAACTTGTGATCTATCCAATCTCTAAGCTTGTTATCGATATGATGTGCATTTTTAAAATTGATGCAACAATTATTCAAATCTATTGAAATGCTCCTCAACACAGGTAGCAATTTAGCCACAATGATAAAAAAAATAGATCTGGTCGAATTTACACTCAACAACCAAATATGTTTATTCACCGATCTAAAAGAGCATGAACGTTGATCTCATTTTTAATAAACCTTATTTTCAATATTTTCAACCATAAAAATATATATTAAAATACAGTTTCTAAACTGTAAAAATACTTACTCGAAGAAAAAAATATTAATTTACAAATTCTGAATTGTTAAAATCTTTATGTTATAGTTGATTCACAAATTCTGAAGTTCAGAAAGATTGAATTTGCAAAGATTGAAAGTCCAGGAGCCGACTTCCGCAACTTGAACCCAAAGTTCGAAAAGATTGAATTTGTGAAGATTGAAAATCGAGGAGCCGACTTCTGCAACATGAATTGGAAATCGAAAAAGTTTCAAAACCCAGTTTCGAAAGTAAAGGAGCCGACTTCCGAAATTCGAACCAGAAATCGAAAAAGTGCAAAAAATTCGTCTCGAAAGAGCATGAAACATTCTTCTTATTTTCACTGACTTCTTCTTTTCTATAACTACAGCTTTCAATATTTTCAACCATAAAAAATATATTAAAATACAATTTCTAAACGATAAAAATCCTTACTCGAAGAAAAAATGATTAATTTACAAATTCTAAATTGTTAAAATCTTTATGTGATAGTTGATTCTCAAATTCTGAACTTAAACTGCCATTTTATCCAATGTGACAGTTTCGAATCTTTTCTCCATAAAAATTAGATTATAATACAATTCCTAAAACAACTTATCCAATTTTTACAAAGTATGCATTTGTATATTCACTGACTTCTTCTTTTCTTTTAAATGTTCACAAAATGACTATTATAAACTCGGTTGTATAATTAATGGATTACTATATACTAGTTGGAGATTGATCGCGTTAGTATAGTGCTGAAAGTGACTATTATAAACTCGGTTATATAATTAATGGATTAATGGAATTTATCTCCCTCACGACACCCAAAGGTAATTCTCAATTGGGCAATCCCTTGGCCACACTCATATTTTTACTTTTTTTAATCAGATTTTTCTTTAAGATGAAATAGTAAAAATTTGTTGTAGTATTGAGCATTCTGCGATCTTAAGAGATTGTCTTGATGGATCCTTTACAAAAAAAAGGCTTTGGTGGAGTCCTTTTATGTTTTCTTAACCATAGGTTGTGTCAACCCTATGGAGACTTCTACCATAATGCTTGTCTCTATATTACAGAGATCCTAACATAAAAATAATGGATTGATACAATATTTATATATAAAAATAATTATGGAATTTTGTTGGTTTCTCTTTAGATATACATAACCAAATAATAATATAACTTTTTGAATATTATGTATTATTTATTACAATATAATTCCCACACTTAAGCAACGAACCAAAAGAGAACCAATAGAGTTACAATTCAAATAGAGCCCTTACAATCTTTGGAAGATCTGGTGGTATCCTTATTTCGTGGCTATCTCTACATACACATACATATATAAAGCCAACAAAGAAAAAGTAGATGGATTGCTTGAATCAGAAAGCTGCAGATTAAACTTTAAATATATAATGGATTAAATTATGCACTGTTGTCAAAATTGGAGCTTAGGCTAGGCCATCTGTCTTGCACAGAGGTGAGAGATAATAAGTGTTTCTTGTTTGGAAATGATTCCCATTGTTTACTGGGAGTTGTAGAGGCATCCCTGATTTGCTCAGGCTAGGAAACAACTTCCTTCATGTGTGGTCTTTCATCTCCCACTAACGGTAGGCATCGGAAGACCATTCCCGACTTCCGCTTTCTGCAGCGCGGAACATGAAAATTACAAGTTTGTAATAAAACTTTCTATATTTTCGACTTCCGCTTTCTGCAGTGCGGAATGCGGAAATCAGAAAAGTCTTTGTCTCATATTTTTATGATCTTATTTCCCAATTTCTGCTTTCCGCATTGCGGAATGTGGAAATTGGAACTTTGATTTTTCTTTTTGTAATTTTATACAATTTAAATTTGGGAGAATATGATCGATATGCCTCTAAATTTGGTGGAGATTTTGGCCTCTAAATTGGTACCATTTGCAGGAAGAAGAAAAGGAACCGAAGAGAAAATGCAGGCTATTGCAGGAAGCAAAATTTGCTCACCTCTGGAGGCCAGAACAAATGTTTTTTTTATACTAAAAAAAAGGTGTAGATTATAATGAAACCGGTAAACCAACAACCGCTTGCTTTGACAGTGATACATAGATTCTTAGCTAAGTTGGAATATAATTCAAAATGGATCTAGGATCCAATGCTTCCAACAGGTAGATAACAGAGCATATAGAGCAAAGAAACAAAGATTTAACAAAAGAGAAGGTCGATGCTTGAACAACGAACTTCAGACATTCATCAAAGTGCTTTTCATTTGCCCAGCTTGGCTTTCATATTAGCGACAGCAGATTCCAGAGCGCTTATTCGTTTCCCAAAATCTCCATGGACATTTGCAACGTCCTTGAAATTGGTGTGAGTTTCATCTTTGAAGTTTTCCAGATTTTCAGTTGATGCCGAGTGATCTGCTCTGAGTTTCCTAAGATCTTCATTGATGAGATCCCAGGTTTTCTCTCCTGCCTGGCTGGTCTCTTGCAGGAGCTTATCTTGCCTATCCAGACGCGCTCTGAGCCTCCCCATTGAGGTCTCCAATGAATTGATCTTTGCTTCAACTAAAGGGCCAGATTCTAATGAGGAACCATGTGAAGCCATTTCGAGCTGCGATAATCTTTCCCTGCTACTATAGAGAAGAGAGCCTTTCAGTATTAGACCAATAGAGGGATTGCTTCTCCTTGGACGCTCAGCAAAAACTAAATCTAGTTTTTCAATGTATATTCTCTCCACAGAGACTTCTTCGCTTCTGTAGAGGAGAATGAGAAGCGTTTTCAATAAATAACAATCAGGGATGGGAACATAGTCATGAGACCTCTTCTTTCTGCCATTTTGCAGAGATTTCCTGGCAGTGAGAGGAGAAAAACGTGGTTCAGATCTCTTCCTTCTGTGATTTGGCAGAGATTTCCTGGCAGTGAAAGGAGAAAAACGTGGTTCACAGGTGCTCTGCAGAGCTAATGAAAACGCTAGGATTTGATCTTTCTGCAGCATCTATGGGACGTCACATTGATCTTCAACTCCATCATTGACTAAGACACCTCTTCCCAGGAGAGTCCCATGGTTGGCTGCTTTGTCTGCCATCGTGTTTAGGGCCCGAAGCACATGGTAAAATCTAATGGTTTGAAACTTTTTACTTAAAAAATGAATTTTCTGGTAAATTCGTGCCAGCTTGAGATGAGTGGGACGTTTCTTTCGATTTAGAGCATGAATTAGCAGTCTTGAATCCCCAAAGACCGTCAGCTTGGTAATTGTTTTGGACAGAGCGATTTTTAAACCTTGCGGAAGTCCACAAAATTCAGGGATATTATTTGAATAAATACCTAGACCCCAAGAGTAGTTACTGAGCATATTTCCATTAGCCGAGATGATCACTCCACCGCAACCAGCTGAGCCTGGGTTACCCTTTGTAGCACCGTGGATTACCCTTTGCAGCACCGTCGAAGAAGAGACAATGATCGTTCAGAGAAGATTTCCAGCTGGTGAAATCAGGTTCATTAAGCCTAATTTCCCAATGAGCAGTCTAAGGTTGATTAGGTAAGGTTCGATTCTGAAGATTGGAAACTATCCTGCTTAGCCATTGCAACTCTTCAGGCAGTAGACTGATAGAGTCTTTCAGGGATAGATTGTGCTCCAAAACTTCCCCTAGAATTGCTCTTGCTTGGATGGAAATTTTAGCAGGTTGACTTTCATGATCCCTAAAAATACGATTGTTTCTCTCAATCCAAATTTTCCAGCAAATGGCTTTTGGAAGCCAGTTCCAGGTAGTTCAAAGCAGGGTTTTCTTGGACAGCTAAAAAGGTGACTGATTCATCCAATTTGAAAGCAGCCCATGGATATTGTCTGGAAGGTTGATTCCAGGCTTTAGTCTCATGGCTTCTATCCACACCTTTTTGGAGAATTAACAGCCAAGGATGATGTGATCAGAGGTTTCTTCCTCATTTTTGCAGAGAGGACAACGAGTTGGGCCTTCCATACCTCGTTTCTTTAGGTTTTCCCCTGATAGAATTCTTTTGTGGGCAAGCGTCCAGCAAAAAATGTCAATTTTTGGAATGAAGGGTTTTGACCAAAGATACTTCCAGACCACCGGGTTGGGGGAAGCATAGGGGATTGCTTGGATGACCTTGTAACCTTCTGAGGTTGAATAATTTCCTGAAATGTTTCCCCACCCTCTTCTATCTCTGAAATCTTCTTTAATAGGAGCTTTGCCTTGGAGGAGGCTAGTAAGAGTTTCACCTTCTGTGTTTAGATCAGGGGGGGGGGGTCTCCGAGATCCCAACCGATCCAGTTGTTATCTTCCCATGCTGACAGGTCCCATAGTGAGGTGGCTCCTTTATCCAAGAACCAATGTTTGATGTTGTCAACTTTCGTGCATAACCCAAGTGGAGTTTCTCCAAGGATGGAGTCTTCCCAAACTTTGATTGTCTTCCCATTCCCAGGTATCCAGTAAAGACTCCTTTTGAACGGATCCAGTGCTTTAATACATAAGTTATAAACAGGAGAGCCATTTCTGATTGGAGGTTGCATGTCCAGGAACCTCTTCCTTGTTCCAGGGAAATATTTTTCGCGTAGGGCTTTCTTACTCCAGCTTTCTTTCCTTGTGATCATCTGCCAGAGCAGCTTAGCTCCTAGAGCTAGATTTTGGGTGGTTAAACTCCGTACTTGAAGCCCTCCTTCATCACGGTGTTTTTTGATCTTATCCCAACTGACAAGGTGGAGTTTCTTTTCATTCCCTTTTCCCCCTTCCCAAATGAATTTTCTGAGTAGTCCTTCTTTCTTTCGGATTACTGATCCCGGAGCGAGCAGAATTGAAGAGTGGTAAATTGGCATGCTGTTTAGTACAGCTTTAATAAGAATTGTCTTCCCTGCTAGATTGAGCCAGTTTGCACTCCATCTTTGGATTTTGTCTTTAATTTTGTCTGGGATAGGATCCCATTTTGCTGGTTTGATTTTGGTTTTGCAAATGGGTATGCCCAAGTAAATGAAGTTATCCCAATCCATAGTGCCTTCCATTCCAAGCGATCTAGCTATTTCCCTTAGCTCTCTTGCTGAGCACTTCCAGCTGAAGATTTTTCTTTTTTGGAAATTTATTTTACTTCTGGATACCTTTTTGTATAAATATAGCTCTTGTTTAAATTGTTCAGTTGAATGGGTGTTTGCACCCCCTAGTAGAAGAGTGTCATCAGCGAATTGAGCATGGTTTATGTCATGTACATTGTTCACTATTCTTAGCCCTGGCAGCATATGGATGTCTTGACTAAGATTGAGTTGAAAGCTGAGCATTGACGCTTGAATGGCATAGAGGAGAGGGGACAGCGGGCAGTCCTGCCTTAAACCTCTTGAGGCTTTGAAGAAATTTGTAGGCCTTCCATTAACTAAAGGGGCTATCCATGGATCACCCACGCATCCTTTGATCCAGCTTATAAAGGATAGTGAGAAGCCAAATTTTGCCATAAAAGCAAACAGAAAATCATGTCTCACACGGTCAAAAGCATTAGCTAAATCAAGTTTAATGGCCATACCTTTTTCGTTGCGTTGATAGCTTGAATGAATTGCTTCTTGGACGGGAATGATGTTGTCGAGAATTTTCCTTCCTCTGATGAATCCTCCTTGATTTTCTGGGATAATCCTCGGCAGAATTCTTTTTAGTCTGGTGGCTATTATCTTGGTTATAATCTTGTACCCTGTGTTGCACAATGAGATCGGCCTGAAACGATTGAAGGTGGTGGCACCTTTTTCTTTTGGGATCAGTGCAAGGAAGGAAGAGTTGGTGCTGCCTCCCAGTTTGTTGACCTTTTGAGAATACCGGATCATTTTTAAGAGATCAAACTTAATTATTGACCAGCAGCAAGTGAAGAATCTTGTGGTGAACCCGTCAGGACCAGGGGCGCTATCGGGCTTCATGATCGCGAGGACATCTTTCAGCTCATTCATAGTGACTGGAGCAATAAGGAGGTTATTTTCCTTAGGATTGATAAGATGAGGAATGAGATCAAATGGGTGTGAGAAGGTGTCAAGCGGGTCCTCTATGGGTGCTGTGAATAGCTCTTTGAAAGTATCCTCGGCAGCCTTCTTTATGCCCTCAAAATATTTGATCAGATCTCCTTGAAAATTTATTTCAAAGACCGCTTTGTAGTTCTTTCGAGCCTCTGCCTGCTTATGGAAGTACTTAGTGTTTTTGTCCCCACTTAGAAGCCAGAGATTTCGGGATTTTTGCCTCCAATATTCTTCTTCCAGCCTGCAGGCCGAGAAGAATGCTTTCTGCTGGGTATCTTCCTTTCTTAGGAGGCATTCTGAGATGGGGGTGATTTCCATGTGGGTTTGGTGCGCTTCCAGCTCAGCTTGAGCTAATTTCCTACTTGAGATGGGAGAGGTAATGCGTCTTGCCCAATCTTTCAAGTCATGTTTCAGCTTCTTAATTTTTGTTTCCCAGATGAAGGACGGTGATCCTTTTACTTGGGTTTTCCAGGAGTCGAAAACTATTTGCAAAAAGTCCTCATGTTGGATCCAGAGCGGGCTGAAACGAAAGGGTATTGGGCCAAGGTCTTGATCTAGAGCCAACTCAAGGAGGATGGGCTTATGGTCAGAGGTGCAGTGAGGAAGGATTTTGGAAGAGGCTAGGAGGCCCATGGAGAGAAAGGAGGAATGGACAAGGAACCTATCAAGTCGGGCTGCAACATGACCGGGACCAAGTCACTTGTTTGTCCAAGTAAACTTTCCTTTGACAGGCTTTATATCAATCAGATCCCATCCGAGGATGATGTCTTCAACCCATTCCCTCGATGGATCTCTGACCAACGTTCCTCCTTTTTTCTCATTGGCAGCAAGGGTGACATTCAAGTCGCCTGCTACTATGATATTCTCTAAATGCTGCAAGTTAAGAAAGGATTCTAGCATAAGCCAACAATATTTTTTTTTCCGAGTGTAATACGGGGACATAGAGATTGAAAAGACTTACAATTTGCCCAGAATGTTTGTGAATGAGTTTTGTGAACACCCAATGCAGCGTTCGTTCCTCAGCTTCAAGATCATACAGAGTGGAGTCCCAAAAAGTGGCAATGCCTCCAGAGGTGCCTCTGGAGTTGTTGCCTATCCCAGGACCTTTTTTCCAAAACTTATTCCTAGCTTGGAGGATAGTTGTTTCCTCCATTTTTGTTTCCTGGACTAGTAGAATCTCAGGTTTATGAATTCGAACCAAGTCTTTCATTGCTTCTTCTTTTAGAGTAGATCCTAGGCCTCTGCAGTTCCAGGAAATGTACCGCATTAATTGCTTTGGGGAGTGGGGTTGGCCCCTTTTGAGGCCGAAACTGTTCCTTTTTTGGATCTGGTGTGCATAATGCCTTTGAGGGTATTTTGCGATCCTTCAAGGACGGCTAGGTAAGTTGCTTCTTCTCTTTTCTTTTTTTTAGATTTCCTTCCTCTTGGATTTTTGAAGGGGGTAGCATGCAAGCTGCTGGAAGATGAACCCTCGTCCGATTCTTCACCTGGATCCGTTTCTAGAAGAGGGTCTTCATTTGCTTCTTTGGAGGATCCGGGAACCTCAGTAGCCATCGATACTCTTGGTTCCGGTTGGTTTATTTCCCCAAGCTCCAGCGAATCTGCGACCTCTCTATTGGTGGACTGATTTCCTGTTTGATTTCTTTTACTGCTTTCAGAAGTTGGTTCTTTTCCAGCTGGTTCGCTGATCTTCTGAAGTTCTTCATCATTTTGAATGACGATTGGAGCATGATTTTTGGCTTCCTGGCTCGTTTTTGTTGAGCTTGACGTGTGATTTTGCATGTCCCCTGCAGCCTTTTTTTCTTTACTTTTTCCAGTTGTTTTCCCTTTTTTAACTTTTTGCCATCCATATCCCTCTTCAGGAGCTTGTATTTTGGGGCAATTTCTCTGGAAGTGTCCGTGTTCATGACAAAGCCAACATTTGAATGGTAGCTGTTCGTAATCCAGCTTTTGGTAGTGGTGCCAATCTCCAACTTTAAGTTTCATTACCTTAGGTAGCCCTGCTTCAAGATCAACTTCTACACAAATTCTGGCACAAGAGTATTGGCCCTTGTTTTTGGCTTTACCGATGTATCTATCGAGAGCATTCCCAACTTTTTCAAGGGTTTGTATGTTCCAGCAGTGGATTGGGAGGTTTGGGAGTCTTACCCACACTGGAACTTCCTTCGGAACATCTACTTCTGCATTGAAATATGGAGTCCATCTATTGAGATACAGACCTTGGGTACCCATGAAATATGGGCCGCTTATGAATATAAGATCTTGATCTTCTTTTGCTATGAATTCAAAGATGAAGAACCCTCGTCCGACAGGGTAGCAGGTAACACTGTTCTTGAGCTGTGGCCTCCAATTCCTTTGGATCTAGTCATCTGTGGTTCTTGTTGAGGGCCAAAGCCCCATGAACTGGCCTACCAATCCTTGCTCAGCCAGAGCTAGAGCGATCTTTATGGGTTGTTCACTCGGGAGGTCGATTTCAGGGACTGCTTCAAGTTTTTTGATGAACTTTGGGATGGAAGGTGCCACTGGTTTGAAACTCGGTGACCTTAGTAACCGACTGAATGCTTATGATGTAGAGGTTGGAGCAGAGGGAGGGGAGAGCCCTCCCCCAGGCGTGGCCATGAGGCGGCTTGAGGCGTCAAAGAACCCTAATCGACAGCTTGGCCGGCAGCAGACTCCAGCGCTCTATGTTTCCAACATTTTTTTGTTATTTCCTAG